>CAEFZY010045936.1:0-55961 GCA_903066815.1 Brachyrhaphis roseni
ATGTGATATGATATAATGATGTGTAAATTTCCACACATAAGTCGCTCCGGAGTATAAGTCGCACCCCCGGCCAAACTATGAAAAAAACTGCGACTTATAGTCCGGAAAATACGGTAAATTCTAAATTTCAGGTGTCAAATTTTCTCCCGAGTTTTTGGCAGAAATTGACTCCATTTTCTGTCTCCAGGTGCCATAATACACGCTGTAAAGCTGTGGATCTACTTTACTTGCTTGGTTTTAGGTCTTTTGCCAACGTGATGAAAATGGAAGCGATGTGGGTCTCGAGTTTGACCCTTGAACCAGACGTCTTCAGACTGAGTCAGCTAACAGGTGTGTGTGGTTGTGTGTTCCCTGCCTTAGCAGAATCCCTGTTCAGCGGCCTGGGGCTCGGCGCGGTGGTGGGCCTCGGCCTCGGAGCGCTGCTGCTGCTCCTGGTGCTGGTGGACGTCAGCTGCTTCTTCCTGCGCCACTGCGGCCTGCTCATGTGCATCACTCGCACGCTCTGCAGCAAGAAGACGGCGACCAGCGGCAAGGGCAAAGAGATGGAGGAGGGCAAGGCGGCCTACCTGTGAGTATCATCCTCCTTCAAATCTTGGATCAACTGTTTGGATTTTTGATGTTTGCAAGTCGCCAGGTCCTTCATGCTTGGAACATCTGCTGTGGGTGTATCAACAACCTTAGAGATCTGAAGGGATGAATGAAAATCTGTAGAAACTGTTTCCTACTTTGGGTTGAAGAGAGGGAAAAACAATCAGCCCTCAGTTTAGTCAAATGTCACAAATTGCCTTTCATGTCACTCCTTTATTTCCTACGAATGAGCAAAGGAGACTTCTTTTTACCGTTTACTGTAGGTACACCTACAACAGCCGCCCAACCACCCTTTCAACCACAGTATGTCTCTGATTATGTCTTTCTCACTAACGTCTGTGCTTCCATCCACTGTGCTGTGAGTCCTCTCCTCATCTGCATGCTCGTAGCGCTGTGGCGTTCCAGTCGCTTGTGTTGTTGCTGCATGAGCTGCTTCTGTGCTTTGCTTCTTCTCAGCGTAGAAGTTCACAACTCAGGATAAAACGACGCCTCGGTTCGCCTCCGCAGAGCCGCTTTTTGGCTTTTTTATGCTGCCAGTATGAAGGGGAGAAGGAGGAACAGGGAGGGGGCTTTGACTTTTGCTGAGTCACTAAGTGACTGGCTGCTCAGACTGCATGCAGAGTGTGTCTGTGAGCGACGCAAAACACTCCATACAAGCAAACACTGCAGATAGATACATGAAATACTGCTGTTTTTGTACCCATATTATTACAAAATGTTGACATTCTTGATCCTCCGTTATAGTATTTCTGCATAATCTGACATTCAGGCTGCTGGGCAATATTTACAGATGGAGATTTAATAAAATCAGAAACAATCTTAAACTGAAATGTCTACCAATATGTAGCGTAGCTTCCCAAGCTGCAAATACTTTAAATAAAAATCTTCATAGTAATATTCCCCAGAAAAATCAGAGAATATAGTAGTGTGAATTAGATCCTTCTAGCTTTGACAGCTGGGATATTTTCCCTTTAATCCTGTGGAAGTTGAAACATGTTATGATCTGCATTTGCTCTGCTAGAAACCAACAGTTTCCTGAAGTAATGAGCACAGCAGGAATAAAGTGGATCTGTCTCCATCTGGTATTAAAAGAGCATTGAAAAAATGATGCAACCATTTTAAAACTGTGATATTTCTTTGGTAAATATCAAACTTTAATATGGATTCTGAAGCAGTTTATTGTCTTTAGTTAAGTCTATAACAATTTGTTGAGGAGGAACGTATTTATGGAAGAAGTGCGAAGGTTTATTTAGTGTCAAAGACTGTAACACAGAGCTTTGACTGTAACACATAAGCTCTCCTTAATAGTGTCAGCTCTGACTAACAGGGTCAAAAACTTGTCTTTTATACTCAAGGACAGGAGAAGACAAACAGTGAAAGCTGATTTCTCAGCAGACAGATCTGACTTTTACTTATCTGTTCTTGCAGCTGCAGAATAACCTTTACTGCACACAGAGCTCATTAGCATCATTAAAATTATTAAAAAATGTCCATTACATGTTTCAAAATATGTACAAACGGAGCAAAAGAGATAATTTGTTAGCATAGCCGCTAATAGTGGCGGATAAACAACTTTCCTGTAACCATAAGTTGTTTCTCCACCATTAGCATATTTAGTATCACATACATGAGGTTGATTGACAGCGTTAAGACCTTAAAAATTACTTGCTGCAGCTTTAAAATATTTAGAAAGTCTTGTAATTTTGAAACTACAAGCTGTGCGTAAAGAGTTACAACTTCAACTTTTATGTTTCAAACCTCTGAAATGCATTTCGTGTTGATTTACATCCAAGCAGGAGGAACCAGGATGTGAGGAAACTCCCCATCTGAAGTCCAATCTGGGTTTGCATGAAGCTAATGAGACATGAAATTGGCTCCACTCTGCAGCCTCTCCAGCATCCACCAATCAGGCGAGGGGAAGCCCCCCCGCTGCCCGCGGCAACACTTGGGCTTATTAGGTTCAGCGGGTCACTGTTTTACATTCGCGATCCGGTCGGCTGGGAAACGTTCAGTAAACGTCCCAGATGTAAAAATCAACCATTTGCTGCTTGTATAAATACAAATTTCTATTATCAAAGCTCGGCCTGCTGGTGAACTCTGTTGAGTTCTTTAGTTGATCTAAAGAACTGGCCAGATATTAAACTGATTCATCAACCTGATTGTGTTTCCAGATACAGTCGGGTTTCTAAAGCGATCAGTGATTGATTTTCTCTAATAAGAGCGATGGATCAGGTGGAAATGGATCCTCTAAATCTGGAGTTAAAATTCAACATCTGAAATGTTCCTGATTATGTTTCAGTATCTCCATCACACTTCCTCTCTTCCTCTTGTTCTTTCCTTCCTTCACTCCTTCCATGTTTCATCATTTCCTTCCTTTCTGCTTTGTGCCTAATTTCTCTTCTTGTGTCTTTTACATCTTGTCACGTCTTTCTGTTGTACTTTTCTTTGTTTCCTTGTGTTTTATTCTTTTCTTTCTCTTTTTTGCTCTTGTTCTTGTTATTTTTCTATTCCTTCACTTTTTCTCTTTTCATCTTTCCTTGTTTCTTTTATTTTTTCTTTCTTTTGTTGTTTCTCTTATTCAACCTTTTTCCATTTTTATCTCCTTCCCTTTTTTATTTCCTTCCTTCATTCTTTTATTCTCTTTCTTTCCATCTTTTCTTCCTCGTCTTTCTTATGTCCTTCCTTCCAGCTTTTCTTTTTTCTTATCTCCCTCCTTTCTTTCTTATTTGTTTGTTTATTTTCTTTCTCCTTCTCTTGTTTTCTTTTCCTGTTCTTTCGTTTGTCTCCAACCTTCCTTCTTTTATTTTTATCTCCTTCCTTCAATCTTTTGTTCCTTTTTTCTTTCTCTCATTCCTTCCTCCCTTTCTTTATTTCTTATCTCCTTCTTTCCTTTCTTGTGTTTTGGTCTTTCCTTGTGACCTTCATCCATTCTTTGTTTTTTTCTTTCTTCTATCCTTTCTGACGTCCTTCAGTTCTTACTTTTTCCTCTCCTGGTCTTTCTTTTCAAGCTTGTCTTCCTCCCTTTTTATTCATTTCTTTTTTCCATCCATCTTCTTTGTGTCTTTCCTTCATTTAGTGAAACGTGAAATCAAATCTTACATAAACATAAAAACATTTATCAGTGATGAATTTCCTTTCAGTATTTTGGACTTGTTTTGTTCCTGTAGCTCCTCCGTTACCTTGGAAATGCAAATCTCTTTAGTTTTACAGCTGATTGAGCCACATTTTCCGTCAGAAGCTTCAGTTGACGGATTGTTTCTAGTTCAAGGTGACAAACTGTCCTGATTGATCACCAGGAGCTTCGTCAAAATAAAAAATCAAAAATAAAGTAAAGCACTGCGACCTTGTGAACTCAGCAGGTGAGCGTCCCTCAGCTGACATGTAAACCAGTTTGAAGATTCACTCAGGAAAACAGGAAGTGACGTAAATGAAGGTAAAAACTGGAGGTTCATATTGATTTAATAGAAAACAGATTCAACTGAATTAAAAATTTAACTCTAATGGTTGAAGTAAAAACTAAAACACAGATTTTTCTTAGTTTTTCTTCCAGTTTTTGGATCAAAGCCAATAACTGGATGTAGTTTGTTTTTTGTTTTTTTTATCTTATTATTACACAAAGTCTCACCACCACATTCTGCTCCTTTTGTTTTTATGATCAACTTTTCTTCTATAAATTCACATAAACCAAAATAAATTCAGAAGTTTATATTCAGTTTATCAGGACTTTATAAAATCCCGTTTGATTAGTGATCGATTATCCCTCGTAATGCTCTTATCTGATTGCTCCATCTGTTTTGTGACGTTGTGAAGTAAAACATTCCCACATCATGATACTGCCTCCCCCGTACGACTGGAAAAATGACGCCACATTTTTCCAACATGGTGATTTTAGTTTCTACTTTAGTCGTCATAATTTTGCATCTGCAAACTGTAACATTGCATATTTTTATGCGTTTGCATTTAATTGTAACTTTTCTGTTTATGAGTTTTGTTAATCTACTGTTGTTTTTGTAGAGCACAAACCTCCTTGTGGACTGCTTAGGCCTGTCACAATCAATCAATATATTAATTAATCAGATGATAAATTAACGATAATTTTATGATTTATCGTTTTTCTTTCTTTTTCTACCAAAAAAGTCTTTAGTTTGGTGTTTTGGTCTCAACCAGCCTTTTTTTGGGAGACTTCATAATCCATTTTATTTGTTTTGTTTGTTTATTTAAAATATCTTCCAGTTTCAGTGTTAAAATATTAATTAAATTAATCTTTGAGAACGAGTTCTTGCATTATTAGTTGAAAATGGTCTCAAAACGACAATAATACAGTTTATCGCGATAATAACTGGGACAATTTATCACTTGGAAAAACTTATTGCGACCTTTCCTTCCTTATTTCCTTCTTTTGTTTTTCTTTCCTATCTTTTGTCCTTATTCCCTTCATCATATCCTTCCTTATTTGCATCCTATCGTTCAGACTCATTTTGAAGCAGGAATATTTATAATCTTTGTTGTTTTTTCTCAAATAAAAAAACAACATTCTTGCATTTAAAGAATAATCTCTGTTTTATGTGCACATTTAGTGTTTGCGCTTCATCCTGAATCCTTTCATTTCTGGTTTGGAACGGTGAAAAGCCGTGAACCTCACCTCTCCTCCTGTCGCCTCGCCTCTTCTCTTCCTGCAGGAAGCTGCCGCTGAAGGAAGAAAATGGCAAAGAGTCTCTCAAGCCGGATACGATTGAAATCAAAGTGCACAGCGACAACAGCATCCACATAAAGCCGGACGACAGCAAGGCTTAAAAATAAATATATATATATATATAAAGTAATGGTAAAGAAGAACGGGGTCGGCTCCCCTCTAAAAGAACATTCGGATCACGAGACCAATGGCCTGGAAAAGTGAAAACAGTGGAGTAAAATACTATATCTGTTTATATTAATGCCCGAATGAAAGGCATGTGTAAATAAAATTAAAAGAGAGGAAACGGGAAGGAAACTTTTTGACATTCAGAATGCATTTTGTTCAGTAGGAACCTCTTAAATGATTGTATTTTATTTTATTTTCTGTCTCTTTTAATGAAACTCCTCAGAATTTCCTTTTCATTGTTTTTTGGGATGGCGAAACAGCCGCCATCTTTGTTTCTCATTCTTGGTGTTTCCATGCTTTGGAGACGTAGAAACAAATCAAATAATGTTTCTAAACACTAAAAAAAAGTGTTTTTGATCTGAAAATGACCCAAAGCGTGGAAAAACTCATTTTTATCCCAAATCTGTCTTTTATTTTGAAAAGAAAGAAACCCGTTTTCTGTTTCGGACTCTCTCTGATGTCGTTGTGTGTTGTACATAGGTGAAAAAAAACGGATATTTTACAGAGCTTTTATGTAAATATATTAAAAAAAGGATGTCTTTTTTCCACAGTGCAGAAGTCTTGGCTTTTGTTTTACTTCCTCTCCCCGTTGCGTTCAGGTTCTGGTGTAAAATTGCTTTCTCCGCTCATTTGCTTCCCCTTGAGGGAAACCCGAACCCCGAGGTGATTCCACGGCAGTAATTACGGCATTAATGTGCCTTTTCTTTCCTTTTTTCGCTCCCTTTTGTGCGGTTCGCTCCATGAAATCAGCTTCTGATTTGCTGCTTTTTGCGCCGGAGAGAGTGGACTGTTTGTGGTGATGCTGCGGGCTGCGGCGGCCGGCCGCTCTGGACTCACAGATGTGGAACACGGTTCCGACAGAACATAAGAAAATGGAAAAATGTTTGTATTTTTAGACTTTATGTCCTAAAAGTTGATCTTTTGTCTTTGTTTTCTTCCTTTTTCTCTTTTGCTAATTTCCTGATTCCTTCAGTCCTCCACTCCCTTTACTTCCTTGTCTCCTAACTTGTGTCCCTCCTTTACTTGTGCCATTTTTTTCTCCCTCTGTCCTTTCTTTCTTTCTTACTTGAGTCCTTCCTTTTTTTCCTTTCTTGTATCCTAACTAGCTCCCTTAATTGTTTTCTACATTCCTTCTTTCCTTCCTTCAGTCTTTATTTAATTTTTCCTTGCTCCCTTTTTCCTGTCCTTCCTATCTTTCCTTATTTGTTTGTCCTTCATTCTTTACTTGCTTGTCTTTCTTGTGTCCTAACTCCCTCCCTTACTTGTTTCCTTTCTTTCCTTCCTGGACTGGGAATTCAGGGAAATTGAGTCTTTTTACTTGATAAAATGTAGGAACCTGGAAGTAAACAGAGATCTGGTTCTGTTGGTGTGTAATGCATCATTATCACGTGTGTTGGGGTGTGTGTGTGTGTGTGTGTGTGTGTGTGTGTGTGCACACATGAGTGTGTGCGTGAACATTCAGGTTGCATGTATGTCTGTTGAATGTATCTGCACGTACTGTACCGTAAGTCCACGACCGTCGGCTCATCCTGGTTCCATCGACGCTAAAATCGATTCAGAGTTCAGTCGGGTGGAAATCGGTTTCACTTCCAGGCGTTTTTCTGTTTCCGGGTCGCGATGATTCAGATCCGGACGGTGGGTAATCCCCTCCCCGCCTCTGAGCTTTTATCTCCAACCTGTGAAGCGCCACAAAAAGAAAACAAACAAGTACCTGCATATGTGAATTGGGTTTGGTTCTGCTGCCTGTCGATGATCACTGTAAATACCGGAGCACAGTGCCTGGAGGCTATACAGTTTGTACATGTTCTTTTTGTATTTGAATATGAGTCTGAAGCCACTCTCGTTTCCTCGATCCTTTCGGTTCTGTCCGGGGTTAAAACAGACGTGTTTGAGCTCAGTGTACATTATGTGTCCTCTCTGTCCCCATGTCCCCTGGACTGTCCCCGCTGAATTGTGCAGGAAGTGGGAACTATCGATGTTTCTCTGTATGTACCTGTGGAACACTTGTGACTCGTATCATTTTGCCGCTGTAAATAAACATGTCCTGGTAGAAGAGAGTGGCGACTTGTCTTTTATCTTTCTGTTATGAAAAGTTCATATGTGTGGTGTCCAAAGTGCGGTAGGGGGGCCATTTGAGGCCCTCTGAAGGATTTGGAGCGAACAGATGGTTTTTAACCAATCAGTTTACTTTATAAGAAATTGTAGATTGCTACTATTTTTACTACTACTATTCTTACCTGCAGGGTTTTCACCAGTGTATTTTAAGCCTGGCGGGCACCAGGCTTTTCTTGTGCCCCCACCAGGCTAAGCATTGCTTATGTATTTAAGTCTTCTTTTTTTATTGTTTCTTAGGACTTATAGTTGGTGTTTAGGCATTAATTTTCCAATCATTCATTAACACATTATTGTCAAGTGATATTTTCAAATTTCCTGTTGACTTTAAACATTTTTTAACTCAAAAACACGATGAGACGCTGGATGGATGACTGCACTAGCACCCAAACACCGGGCTTAGCAAGTTTTCTGGGGGAAACCTTGGACCTGGTTTTAATAAAAAGCATCCAATTTTTTTTACATTTTCAGTAATCAGTGTCACATGACAGTCACATAAACAGCAAAGTTGCAATCACCTGCTGTGTAAAATATGAAATACAGACACTTTTTCACATTTTATGTCAATGTTTATTGTTTTTTTTAACATAATTTTTATTCATTAATTTGTTATGCTTTTAATAACAGTAGAAATACAAGATTCTCTAATACAATTAAAGATTGTATGGATACCAATTAGACATACATATTTGTATATATAAAAAACATATCCGAATATTTAGGTTAGAAATAAATTACTAAACAGTTAAATTAAAAAACAATCATTTGACCTGCTTTTAATGAGCAAAAATCTGAAAAAAATAAATCACAAAAATGTACAAACCATTGTTTTTCACATCTACACTAATCTACAAAAGACACTGGTTATATTAGTGATGATTTGAAGAAAATAATTGTGAATTTTCTTCCTTTGTATTGTTTTTGTCTCCAAAGTCCTGTGCTGGAAAATTTAGATAACTTCCCTTAAAAATGCTTGAAAAGTTCTTGAATTTTTCTGTGGGACGAGTGTAAGAACCCTGAAGGTAAGTGACTTAATTAAAACTAAAAAAAATTAAGAAAAATAAAGTGTAATTTGTGGTTATTGACACCCAATGTTCTAATAAGTCATCTTGACTTTTAAAAAATTTGGCAAACTACATGGAGTTTGGGCTTTGTTGTTAAATTTTTACTTGAAAAGAAAATTATTTGGGAGTCTGGTGGCTTTATGGAAAAATTCAATTCAAACATACTTTATTGATCCCAAAGGGAAATTAAATGTTGCTGTAACTCGTATTAATTCAAGATTAGTCAGAGTTACTGTAGAAAACACCCACTGGCAGAGTTTTAAAATGGAAAAAGGAAGAAAAAAGATGAAGTTAAGAGAAATGTAATGAAGACTGTGCAGTTTAGATGCATTAATCAAGATAAGTCAGGTTTTCTGTGGCTCAAAATTACGTAAAATGCCACATATTAATGTGGCATTTTAAATTTATGAAAATTTAAATTTTAAGAAAATTCACACTCATGAGACAGGTTGATAAATACACCATTTATGTGCATACTAAGTAATTGGGGTAATGTTAAAAAAAATCACTGTATGTTGGGCTGTTTTTGATTCGGAAACGATGTGTGGCAGAGTGGTGCTCGAATGTCCTGAAGCAGCAAACGCACCATCTGGACAGCTGCACGTGCAAACCTGGAGTTTTCCGATTGGCGCCATTAGTAGGAGAAAATAACCCGAACAGGCCGCACAGGAGCTTTTAACGATAAAAACTCCCTCCAAAATCTCAGATAAAACAATATAAGGCCATTTTGGAAAATTAAGCACCTTTTTTTTAATTGAAGCTGAGAGGAAAACCTGCTGAGGAGAGGAGAGGAGTCTGCCAGGAAGAGGGAAACACGGTGGAAAGTCAGGTAAGCTAACTATGCTAACTATACTATGGGCTATTTTCGTCAGGTAAGGCGCTGACGTCATATCCGCATGAGCGAACTGCAGCTCCCTTGCTTCCGTTTTGAGTTACTATGACAGCTAGAAAAGACAAAGTCGTATTTCAGAAGCAAATAAAGCAATACCATGAACATTATTGTCTTCCAAATATAATGAGTTTTTAAGTTTTCACGGATTTCCAAAGATGGTGGCTTGTAAATATTTGTGGAGGCAAATATAATTTGATGCTTTTCTTTTTGTTCCACCACCAGCAGCCTGTTGAATTCTGGCTGCCAGGTTTCTGTTAACAAGGGGAACAAACTTCATATTCCTTAGAGACCTGGAGGAAGTCTGCACATCAAACTCTGAATGTCATGATTACTGTTTTAATTTCCCTCTTAAAAACAAACAGGACTGATGGACCACACAGAAAGTCCTCTGAGGTCTCTCTAGATTGCTCTATAAGCCTTCAGGTGATATTTCTCTGCTAATCTTTCCTTCTGCAGAGACTCTCCTGATACTCTAATCCCACCTGTTAGAGAAGTTTGGGAAGTCCAGGAGTAAATCCTTCTAACATTGTTGGAAGTTTACAAATCGTGAAGAGCCTGGATGCTCTTTAGTCACTTCTCTGATGGCTAATTTCTGAAACTTTGCCCACAATAAAGAAGTGGAGAGTCTACTGACTTTGAGCCGTGCAGACAAATCCAGGAGAGATTTCTTTTTGGCATAAACAAGCCTGCACTTCTTTAATCTCCTTTATTTCACACTCGCCCAGCACATTTGTTGATTTGACAGGAGAGGAGACGGGAACAGGAAGGGAATGTGTGTGTGAGGAAGGCTGGAGGTATAAATCCCATTGAAGAATGGTGACGCAATAAATCTCTAAAGACAGGAAAGATTAAACATTTTGTCTTTGGCCAGGAGTTGTAAGTAAAAGAAGCTCTTCCTAACCTCATTATCAGTTAGAACACATTCTTTAGATCGTGTTTCTCTTTATTATTCCACGTCCCGTACTGTTTTCAGCACCTCTTCCTGCGCTTTGCTCTTCTGCTTGGCTTAGATCGTCATGGTAACTACAGAAATAAAAATATAATGGCTAAATTCAGGTTTGCGTGTGAAAATTAGCTAATTTTGTTTATTGAATGGTGGAAAAAAACAACAAAGTGATTTAGGTGTCCATGTCTGCCTTGTAGACGTTTGGTTAAGGGTGTCCAAAGTAGGGTTCAGGGACCATTTGTGGCCCTTCAAATGATTTTGTTCAGCCCCTGATCAAGAGTTAAGAATAAAAATGTTTACAAATGATTACCAAAAATTTGGAAATTCAGGTTGTTGTTTTTTTTTAATAATATACAGATTTCATAAAAAGTGTAATGATGAGCAGGTACAACAAAAAATTTTAACTATATCACAGACTTTTTCATTTAATAAATTTAATTTATGTGCCAGTTTGAACACAAACTAGTTTAGTGTCTTGCAAAAGTATTCCTACCTCTATAATCTATACTTATACATGGCAATCACTATATATAAAGTATTTTACTGGGATTTATGTGATTGTCCACTTTAAAGTAGTATTATTAAAGTACATTGAAGTTGAAAGTGAATGAAAAATTATTTAAAATTTATTTTTACATGAAACATTTTATTCAACCTTCTTGTTTCAGTGGATACTTATTGATATATTCTGTATAATTTTGCTTATTCTTTTTTCAAAACGCGATAAGTTGCACTGTCACCACCAGGGTACAAAATTGGCCTGTTGTTTTCAGCTTGTCTTCGTTAAATATCCTTTTTATGTTGTCTAAAATCTTCATTATCCAGAGAAACTTACTGAACTTTTTTCAGTGACTCGTTTTAATCGTTTTATGTCTTTCCCCCTCACATTCTCTATAAAGGTCAGATTTGAAGTCACTAAGTTGGCAGCAGTGTCTGAAGTCCTGAGATAAACCTCTCACAGATGGTCAGTATTTACTAAATGGGTCTGGATTTAATCGCTTGCTGTGAATTTTATTTAGGGGTATTGGAGTGAAGCAGCAGAATACAAATGATAAAGTTTCAGGGTCATGAAGGCGCCGTGTCACATGCCTGCCATTTAAATCTTGGGTGGTAAATGTGATGCAGTGAGCGAGTTAACAGTTTAATCACAGCAATAATCTACTTTAATAAGTGTTGGGTAAAGACTCTGGGTTCAAGCTTTTCTTCTCCAGTACTGTTGTCGTCACATTTAGACTCATTTCATTTCCCTTTCGGATCAGTTGGATCAAAACTACTTCCTTTTAAAATATAAAACTGTAAGAGAAAATCAGTTTGGAAGTCTAGTTTATGTTCTATCGATTTTTATTCTTTTGCAGATAACGAAGTCACCTTTTGGTCGTTTTATCTCTGCCTTCACTACTTCCTTTGAGTGTTTGTGCGTGCTTGTTTGTTCTCAGAGTAAATACGCCCTTACAGTCCTCTAAAGCCTCTTTGTTGTTGTTCACTCATTTTGTGTCTCATTGAAGTCTGACTCTCTGCGGCCATTTTAACTGCCGTTAATAGTCTTGTGTTTAAACTCCTGGACCTGAGGCCTGTAGTTCCAGTTAATAATCCTTCTTTGGCTAATTTCATCCACCTTAAAGGACAAATGTGATCTGCATGACTGTTCACAGGAGGAAAACAAACCCACTGCTCCATTTCAGAGTATCCAATCCATCTGTGCTTTTTCTCTGATGTTTGTGTTAAAATGCACTCTCTTTTCTCTTAGTATGTTGTTTTTTCTTCTAAAGCTACCGCCTGCAAAATGAATTTCTTTATTTTGTTTTGTAATATGAAAATAATCATATAATACAGAATTAATAGTTTCAAAAATGACATTTAAATATAGTTATCTGAAATATAATTGCATCCTTTGCAATACATGAAAAAATTAACTTTTGTTTACTAGACTGACTTATTAAATCGATTAAGACAACATGAAGTAAGCTAAGTAAAGTAAAGCCTGATGGCCCGCCAGGCTTATGAAACACTGGGGGGAAACCCTGATGTCACTTTTTAACACACACCAGGTTGTTTTGGACAACTTTTCTTCTCTTTAACTAAATTCACTCAAGTTGCCATTGCCTGATATGATGTGAAAGATTTAAAAATAACAAAAAAGGAAATCTGCAACACTTTTTCTCAGGAGGGAAACTAAAAGATTCCTCCTAAATGGATGAGTGTCTCAATAAACCAAGAAGACTAAAAGCTTTACTTATCAGGATGCTCAGGCAGTAAAGTGATGTTTAGCATAAATATTACAGTGCATTTGACAAAGATGGGGATTGTTTTGACACCATGTATTTAGCAGAGTATTGGGAATTGCAAGAAGATTGTTTCAGAGCAGAGTAGATTTCCCTTTGCTGGGATTTCCATCTGAACTGATTCCTCTAGTTCAGGAATATAATTTGGAGCGTCTCTGAAAGCTGTTAATCTCCATATTTTATTAAATTAGCGCAGAATGTCGTATAACTTCCTGTTAAACTCAATCTAACCTCCTTAACTGGAGCAAAGTTGAATACATTTAGCCGAGTTTAGCATTTATAGTGCGAAAAGTAGAAAAATGAGTGAAAACTGGGTGAAAAATGCATCATTTCATATCAGTTGATGTCGATAAATATTGGTTAGTTTTTTGTTTTAAATTTCTAAAATACTGTCAAACTGGAGGTGTGACCTGTTTTATCCTCAGTTTTCTCTCCATGTTTTTTTTAAAACATAGAATCTTCTATCAGATGTATTATCTATTGGTATCAATTATGTGTCTATTGCGATATATATTATTGATCTATTGTCCAGGCGTAGTGAAAATAAATAGATTTTAAACGTGAAGCAATAAAACAGCTTCGTTTTGTTTTTCTCTTTGCCCCAAACTCCAAACTCTGGAGGGAACTGAGACACAATCCAGATGACAAATGGCAGCTTTACTCTTCCGCGCGGCTCAAGGACACACTGGGAGGATTTTCCAAGGGAATAGGTCTAAATTACTCCGGCCTGTAACTCTTTGCGAGAGACGGAGAAACACACGAGTTGTGTTGCGTTCAGGCGAAAGAGAAAGAGAGAGAAAGGCGTTTTGATATTCAGCTCAGGATGGAGATCTTGAAGTCACGAACGCTGGTCACACTTTCTGAGTCGAGCTCTTTATTTTAAAGCTCAAGGCTGCAGGGGACATAAATGAGTGTGTTCACAGATTTCTATAAGGATCATTGAAGAAAATACTCTTAAAGCTGAACCATCTTCTGATAATAGAGACTTTAACAATCAGTGAAGGGATGAACATTAAAAGTAGGATGTCACAAAACATGTATCAGTCGTCAACATTTCCTGCAAACAGGGAAACATTTGAATTATTCTGATCTCTTTCTGTTTTGTTTGTTTGCAATGGTTGAATTTTTGGTTTTTGAAGATTTAACCTTTGGAAACATCTGAATTTTTTTTGCTTTTTTCACCAATGCTCTCCATTGTTTTAGAGGGCGGCCATCTTTGATCAGCATGTTTAATAGCTATTTTTTTAAACCTTTAGATTCAAGTCAACTCTATGACTAATAAGCGTAGAGACATATGACAAGAGTTGGAATAATGTGATAATAAAGTTGATATTCTGAGATTTAAGTCATAATTTTATAAGACCCTGAAAATGAGGAATGTGAAGTTACACTTTGGTATAAGTTTTACAGATAATACTAATTAAAAGAAATACATGTTGGCTTTATATTAGGCCCTTTTTGCTTCTTCTACATCCTTGCCTCTCACACACTGATTTTTACAGAAAATATTAAATCTGTAATAACCCTACTCGATGAGATACGATCAGTTATTGATTCATTGTGCACTACTTTGCTATAAAACCCTGTAATTACATTGCATTTGCATAAGTGGTGGCACTGGAGCAAATTTATATGGCTTTTATCTACAACTGATGAAATTCACAGAACAGCTTCATGCATGAAATTGATCCAGGAGAGTCTAATAACGGCTGCTTGGAGTAGATTAGGGTTTTTTTTCCAGGTGAAGAAGAGTTTGCAGTGAGGAGTTGTGCTTTGTTTTATCAGCTAACGAGGCTCAATATAGTAGAAAGAGTCCAGGATTCAGCTGCTCTTAAAATGTCTTAACATTTAAGAGTTTTTCCACCTTTTAATGGCATATAGCTCTACAATTTGACTAAAAGAAACATAAAACAATCTTATAGAGACACTTTATTGAAGCGTCTCTATAAGGTTCAAAAACGTCATTCAGTTTTGGATGAGGTTTAACCTTGAGTCCTCAGTGAATCCTCATTGAAATAATGTGAGAATAATAACATTATTTCAATGAGGATTCACTGAAATAATGAATCCCCATAATTGAAGTAGTTTTACTTCAATATGTTCCTCTTAAACAAACAGACATGGTGTTTTCTAAACTAAACAAATTGTGGTCTGAATATTTAAGCTTTCTTTTTTCTCTGATGTCTGGCGCTTTGTATTTTTAACAAACCACCAAGAGAAGGTTTCTGTTTTCAGCAAGTTTCCACACCTGTAGTTTATTTACTGTGTTTTAAACCTGCTGGTGAGTTTAACTTGCAAGTTTTTGGGAGGCTTGGCTTCTTTTGAAACTGAGATAAGTCCTAAGTAGCCAGAATTTGATGCGACAAATCACAAGGAAACATTCAATGGCTTTGGTTAAACAAAGCAAAAATTAAATCACTGTAACAAACAGCAGGAGTGTTTAAAAATAATCTAAGGTGCATAAAAGATTATTTGTAGAGTTTAAGTTCAGTCATGCAACCGTTCTGTTACAGCCTTTTATATTGTTTTGCATAATTTTCTATGATTTAATTGTATTTTTTTCCATTGAGTTGTACATAAATTACTACAATCAAGTGTTTGTTTAGCTCCTGATGTTGTGCGACTTGCTCAGAGAAGTTGATTACAGTTTGGTTTTCATAAAAATCTTCAGAAGTTTCAAAGTGAAGAGTCTCAAAAATCCATTCAAGGTTGTTTTTAAAACAAATTAAATGTGAGGCTTAATTAAAAACTGCTAATGTCTGCTAATTACTTTTGCCATAGGATGAATGTGACTGCTCATTAATAGCATGAGTGAGGTAACTGGATGTTAAAAATACTGATATTTGTTGTTATTTCCAGGAGAATCGCTTGGAGGGAAGAAGTTAAAGCTCTCGATGCATTCTGGGTCTCAAAGGTACGACTCCTCACATCTCACGTTTCACAGATAATTAAAGTAGTCGGGCTCTTCTGTGGCAAATTTAAAGTAATTAACACCATCTTAACGGTTTCCATTCATTTTAAACTTTCTGGCACCAGCTTGGTTCTTGTAAGGTTAGGGTAAGACTTCCAGGCACAAGCGGCAAATTAGCTGCGGATATCCATGTTATCAAAAGCATGGATGACTAATGACTTCAGTGTTTCCTGGATTTTCTCATTTAGCACAACCATCGGTGTAACATTTGTGGTTTTGAGAAAATACTGTGACAACTAGACGGATTGCACTGCTGCTGGATTTCTGGTTATTCACCCCCCCCAACTCTCTTCAAGTGATGTATTGTGATTGCTTTAAAAGGTAATTACCATCATCATCACGTCCAATTTCCCCAATATTTTGGTTTATGACCTGCAAAATGGCATTCCCATCAGTCTCAGTAAGACTCGTCTTTTTACAAGAGCAGAAACTGACCTGAAATTACAATCAGCTCAGACTGGAGGTACCGCATGCATTACACTCCATACCTCCAAATAACAGTCAGCTTAATTTGGTAGACAAGTTTAAATAAGACCAGAAGTTTTTTTTTATAAGAGTCATAAACGTTTCTGGCACAGTAATGTCATAAGTTTGTCCCATAAGCTCCATTTTTTTTGCATCCAAATGGTATTTAAGCAAAAATATTTCACAATATTATCCAAAACCTTTTAGTTTTCTTTTGTTTTCACAAATCAAAGCTGTCCAGGTTTCATGGGTCTGTCTATTGTAGCTTCTGATCTCAATATTATGTTTTTCTGAAGCTGAAAAAGCTTCAGAAATGCATTTTTTCCCTTCCCAC
This sequence comes from Brachyrhaphis roseni, assembly GCA_903066815.1. Lineage (NCBI taxonomy): Eukaryota > Metazoa > Chordata > Actinopteri > Cyprinodontiformes > Poeciliidae > Brachyrhaphis > Brachyrhaphis roseni. Next base: position 16,516 of record CAEFZY010045936.1, read on the forward strand.
AAACACAGTAATTATTTAATAAACCTTAAGCTCTGTTTAAAATAACTTCTGTTTGTAGAATAACCTGATTCAGATCTGTAATTTTATTATTTAAATTAGCAACAACAAATGCAGTCTAATTTCTTTAAAACTTGGTTGAAAAAAAGCCCTTAAATTGAGCTTGGCTGGGGTTGCTAGGTAACCGGGCTGAGCTTGGCTGGGGTTGCTAGGTTACTTAACAATCAGGAAGTTTGATTTTGAAACAGCTCATATTTATTTAACAAGTTAAAACATCAACTTGTTATCAAAAATAAGGCTTTTAATCTCTTGGGTTGTTTTTAGAAGCAGTTAGGACCCAAATATAATATTTTGTCGTTTTTAACATTTCCATGCACAAGTCAAAAAGTAAAAAAAACAAAAACAGTGCTGAAAAATAAATACTGAGTGTTGGTAGAAGCATAAATGTGCCATACCTTCACGTTTTTATACTTAGGGCATCAAAGCAGCAGAATATTTCCTGTATATTTTTCTAAAACATATTTCCAAGGAATTCAAGCAAATAATAACAATAGTGACTTTTCAGAATTTTTATAAATTGGGCAAGATAAATTGTTCTCACCTTGCCTTTATATATAATATTAAACTGTTGTAGTTACAGAAATAATGTAAAACTGACGTAATTAGTTCAGAACAAATAAGATTAAATTCTGTCAAAAAAAAAACAACAGAATTTTGACCTTGAGACTGTACCCTTCACTTCTAATTTTCTAAATCAGTTTTTTAAAAACATTTTTAGATCTGTTTCTGTAAGATTTCTAGCTAATCAGAAACGGTTATTGTCCCAATGTGTCCACAGGTATGGATATGTACATTATATAGGCTTAAACATCTATTTAAACCTATATGTTTTTAATATTTGCAGTGCATAACCAAGCAGAACCTTGAGATAAATTTACCTCCAATAATAATGAAGTGCATAACAGAGTAAATGTCAAACTATTTGCAAACCGCTTCCTTGAGTTGTGGTATTCTTCTCTATTAGCCTAATGCGCCAGAGTTGCTCCTCTTGGCTTTGTGCAAATTTATATTGGATTTTTATTAAAACTCAAACCGGCGGTAATAGATGTGCCTCTGGGGGTGGCTTTAAAAATCAATTTGCTAAACAGCACAAAATTACCCCATGATTGTCTCCTTGGACCGCATTATCCATAGAAGGTGATTCTCACTGCAATGTGCTCAAACTTTGCCTGAGTGACTGAGGCGGCCGCTCACTTCTGACTCCAGAGCCATGTGTTCGCTCATTATGGCAACGACCCAAACAAGCTGATTTCTGCGCTCGCTGCTGACAGGAAACTCAGGATTCAGATCCTGCCTGTCAAATGGCCCCGCGGCGTTTCCTGCTGCTAATGAAGTGAAATATTCTGGCATCTGAATCTGAAATAGAGCTGTATATTTGGACCCATGAATATGAATACAATCAGCTAGACTTGAGTCGTTAATGAGGCAGGGAGAGAAACCAGCAGACAGGATTAATTAATTACAGAGTGACATTTATGGATAATAACCTTCTGGTGGAGATCACGATTAATGAATATGCAGAAGACTATCAAAGGGGAAGCATCCAGCTAAGATGAGATATCTGTATTCAAATCTACAATCAGGTTCTTCCTTGACTGAATCGGCAACTTATTGTGGTTTCCACCATTTTTCCTGTCAGACTTCAGGGTTGGAGGAGTATTTTTGGGATGATTAATGGATTATATTTGTGGTACAGCTACAGAGCTGATGTTCTGTGAAGTAAATATCCTGCTGCTGGTTGTGGTGTCAACATTGTCAGAAATCTGGGCTGTGGCCTTAGAGGAAGCTAGCATAACGCGCTCGGTCTGGAGTTTGCGAATTATCTGAAATGTACTTTTTCCTCTCAGATTCTCAGTTTCTCCTGAACCAGCTGCTAAAACTGCTGTTCATCTCTTTGTCCGTCCGTTCGTCTTTCCTTCAAACCAACCGTTCATTCATCTCTCTGTCCGTTCTTCTTTCCCTCATTCCATCCATCCATTGGTCTATGCCTCACTGTAGCATCAATTCGTCTTTCCATCATCTATTCCTCTTTTTGTCTTTCCATCATCCCATTCGTCCATTTGTCTTTTTATCTTTCAGTCTGTCCATCCGTCCATTGGTCTTGCCATCATCTCATCTGTCGTTTGTCTTTTCTTGTAGAAATAATGTTTACCTGCACATTGCATACATAAAATCATTTTCCCTTGGATACAATAATTTTTCTTTTTAAAAGATTTCAGAATAGTCATTGCAGGTAGACATTGTTGCACCAGTAAATCTAGATTCATGTCTTTACAGTGGACTAATAAAATGAGTATAGAGATACTCCATTTTTAATTCTATTTTTACACTTTATTCATTTTAAAATCATTAAAGCAGCTACAGTTTCTCATTCATTTCTGACGGTGTTCAGGATATAATTAACCGTCACAAAGAAGCAACACTATCAGTGCACCAGATGGTAGATAAGACCATGAATACAGTCATTAGGCCCTTTATTTTATTACATGTCAGACAATTATTTCACTTGTGGGTATCACTGAATTTTTGTAGCTGAAAAATTAATTAGATTTCTCTATGTTAAGGCAATTTGCTGCAATAATGTACAGAGTTATATGATGCAGCAGTCAGTCCTGTAAGGGAGTGTTTGTCCTTCAGAAGGACGACGTGTAGCCATGATGGCCGGAGCCGAGCTGAACCGACCGGTTTCAGTGTCCACACCGACGACCTGAAGGAAACGATGATTGATTCGGTTCCACTTATCTTTGTCTGCTTCCTCTGCTGTATCAATCACCTGCAGGGATTAACATGAAAGGATGTTCTTCTGGTTGAAGGGAGGAATATGCATCAAAGCACATTGATTCAATATATTATGACTGAATAATAGTCTTTTCTTATGTTCTGTAATTCAAAACAAGCACATTTACTACATACACATTGCAAAAACACTAAATCTTACCAATTATTTTTGGTCTAGTATCTACTGCATATATTTAAAATAAGACAGAACTAACTTTTCATCAACATATAACAGCTTTTTTTCCAAGTCAATAAGTCCTTAATATTGATGAAGAACTGGTTTCACTGGCAGATTATGTCACTTCTAGGAAAAATAATCTGTATTTCTTTTTTTAAATCAGTTTCACTTTATTTTAGTAAATTATAAACTTTACAATCAGAAAACAAAGAAATACCACTTTACAGTTCACCATAAAAGAAATAGGCTGAAGCCAAGGAAGAAATTATTTACTTAAAACCAGCTCTTCTATGTTGATGAAAAGTTACTTATTAGTTTTTTCTTATTTTATGTGTACTAGTATATTTGTATTAGAAACTAGACCAAAAATCCTTGATGAAATTTTGTTTTTGAGGTTTAATTTCTTAATATTTGATCATCTTAATAACATTTTTTGATCATTTCTGTCTCCTACTGATCTAGTTAACATTTCAACACATGCAAAAAGCAGATTAGCTTGTGTCATGTAGCAGTTGACGATTGTTTTGTTGCTTCACACACCAATTTGCCCTTTATTATTAACCAATCCCGCTCTGGTTATCCGAGCCCATGAAGCGAGACGTCTTGTCTATCATTAGCATATTAGTTTATTTTTGGGTGATTTGCCTTTGCGCTCCGTTTCATTCAAAGACTCTGTGCAAACGGCTCCAGCCTGCTAGCGTGGAAGACGGATGAACCCGCCGCCTTTTAGCGTGCACGGCGAAGGTGAAATGACATTTGAGAGCTGTGCAAAATGTGAGAGCGGTCTCCACTCATGTGCTGCTGTCAGGAGTGATCACTGTTATTTCAGCTGCCTGTCCAAAACAGGCTTCCGACGTCTTCCCCTCTCTCACTAGCAGAGATGGGAGCCCTGCATTTGGCGCTGGCGTTCAGCAAATCAGATTAGAGAGGCTGTAATGGCAGGTTGTGTCAGAAAAAAGCACTATAGAGTATTAGGAGAGGACAAAGCAAACACAGCAGCCATTACGCTTCTTTCTACTCCTTCATCAAAACAACATGAAAGTGTATTATAGAATATCAGGCTGTCACCTTGGGAGGTGATCTGGAAATGGAATAGACTTCTCAACAGACGACTAAATAACTTTAATTCGACCCCTGGACACAGTTACATTAGATGCATTCTGCTTGAAAAGGATGCGTCCACTCCCTGAAAAGATGACAGATGCTATTTAAGAATAATCACTGATGCTCTGCACCAACAGAATGGCTGTAAATGTTTATAATTTACATGAATCAGTACAGCTGGAGACCATCCTCCCACCCATATGTCTCTCAGCTTTACAAAGGTACTTATCGTTTCCATTTTATGTTTAAGTCCTAATGAAATCCTGCTGTAGCATATTTAAATATTACACACCAATATGGCGACGAGTCAGCCTGTGCAAATGCAACACAAAAGCAAATTTTCTTTGATTTTTAGCTCTTTGGAGGGAACATTTTGGGTTAAACTTGGGCTGATTTAGTCAAGCTTGAGGTTTAAAGTGACAAACTAAACTGCAAAGTGGAACATCTGTCACATTTTTTGACATTTTTATGCCTAAATTTGCCTTAAATATGCAGTACAAGGCTAAAAAAAGTACTCTGTAGTTTGATTTGTAAAATAAAAACAGACATTATGCTGTTTAAGGAACCAACGCATTGGGTCAAAACACTTTTCAGGACTTCAACCAGAAGACATATCTATTAAATATATAAAACACAAATCCAGGAATATCTCAATCATGATCATCTTCCTGTTTATCAGCTGAGTATCTTCTGATGATTTGAGAAATGTTTCATGCACAGCAGCTTCCAAGCTTGTAAACCTCCAGCGCATCATAAAATATGAAATATCCCCAAGGTGACCTCTGTCTGAACTGAAAACTTTGATGAGTTCCTAGTGCAAAAATAACTTTTTAATATGATAAATATGCGTGGTTTCAGTCAATAAGTCTTTAATTATCATCCACTGGCAGATTTTTTTCACTTAAAGCAAGAAGAAATGTTTTTATAAGTGAAAAGAATCTGGTAGTTGAACAATTTCTTTTATATTTAAGAATTACTGGCTTAAAACAAGCCTATATATCTTTCTGAAAACGTACTTTTAAGTTAGTTTTGTTTGATTTCAATTGTACTAACACATTTTCACAAAAAAAACTCAGGAAAAAAAGATAAAAAATATCTGTATGTATTTGTTTATATTAAAAAATTTAATTATTTTCTTAATTTTATAAATTTATTTATTGAGTTTTTATTTATTGAGACAAATATTATCCATTTAGTTTTTGTTGTGTGAAATATTGATAACTCCATTGTTGATTTTGCTTAATTGACCTCAGTAGGTTTTAAATTGTTTTTTGTAGAAACAGAGATGCATTGTGGGTACAGAATAAACGCCATTTGCTGCAATGTTTAGGTGAAGAACCTGAGGAGAGGAAACAGAACTAATCAGTCTTCACTCACTTCAAATTAAGAGCGTGAATATAAATGTTGATGACGAGTCGATAACCAGGACTTTAACACAGATATCAAGCTTTATTCAACTAGTTGTTTACAAAACAACAAATTTAAATTAGAATGTTAGAATTTATCCGAAAGCTAACTGCGCTAATCGTTTCAAAGTTAGCAAAAATGCTGAAGTGCAAAACAAAAAATTAGCTCCACTGTTAGCAGATTAGCAGAAGTATACCAATCACTACTTCTAGAAAAGTTTAATTTTTACAAAGTTCATGACTTCGTGTAGGAAATATCATGCTAGCTACGTTTAGCTGAGCTAATGGTTTAGAAAATTGTCAACTTTAAGGTTTATTTGCTACTTTTTATGTTGAGACAATGGCATATTTTTCTAACTACAGTCGTTTATTTCTTGGCTTTTATCTGTTATTTCCTCAGAACAGCTGATTTCTTTTCCTCTGTCGTTCCCATGTCGTATTTGTAATTTTCTCTATTTCACTCTCCCACCATCTTTCCTCTTTGTCCAATTTTGGAAATATTACTATATTTTTCAAGCCTCTGTTTCTTATCGCATACATTTTTCTGTTCTGTCTAAGACCAACCATGATGCTGTTGTCTTGTTAGACAGATGCTGTACTTTTATCGGTGAGCTAATAGATTTCAGAACATTTCTGGACCAGAACCAAACAAGGTGAGTTTGTTTGGTTTTAGTTTAGATTCTCCTCAGCTCTTAAATAAACTCCCTGAAAACCTGAAATCTGCTGAATCCTTTAAATCAGCACTGAAAGAAAAATCTGTTTGCAACAAGAGATTTAACGTTCAGAAATTATTCTTTGAAGGGGAATTTTGTCTAGAAATAATTTTATATTAATAGTTTTTATTTCTGTTTTCTTTGGCTGCCATGTTTTATTTTGGATATTTAAAATATCTTCCAGTTTCAATAAGAAGTGTTGTTTACTAAATTAAAGTTTGAGAGGGTGAAATTATTACCAACTTATTTCTTGGAAATGGTTTCAAAACAGCAATATTATAGTTTATCGGGATAATTACTGGGATAATTTATCGTCCAGCAAAATTAAATATTGTGATGAGACATAAATCTACTCCACCTGGTAATGAGCATTTGTTTCCTTTCTTCCTTTCTTGTTCCCTCCCTTTTTTCTTGTTTCTTTCCTTTCCTGTCCTCCTTCCCTTCCTGTCTTGTTTCCTATCTTTTTTCCTTTATTGTTTCCTTTCTTTTCCTCCTTTCTCTCCTTTCCCATTTCCTTCCTTTCTCCTTTCTTTCCTTCCCTTCTTGTTTCCTCCTTTATCCTTCCTTCCTTTCTTGTAATGCTCATTTGTTTCATTTGTTTTCTCATTGTTTTAAATTCCTCTCTTAAACTAATTTCTTCTTCTCTCTCATTTGAAGATTCATACATAAGAAGTTTTAAGTAGTTTTATATATTACTTGTAGAGCTCTAAGTTCCACCAGGTCTTCTGATTTTACTGTTTTGAGTTTTAAAAACCGATGCGTTGTGTGATCTGATGCTTCACCTGAATCCATTTGTTCGACTCCAGTTCCCGAATGTGAACAAGTCACTGAATCTGTTGTAACATCTGCTTCAGTTGGCGGAGGTCAACACACGCTAGCGTGTCCCGTCTTCTTGCTTGTCCCGTCGCAGACGCTGTCCTCTTCGCCTCATTTCCCGTCCCGATCTCCACGCTCGCTGCTCCTCGGCCGCGTCGCCTCGCCGCCCCGGGGTCACGGGGGTCACGGTTAATGTGACAAAGCCAGATGCTCGCTGCCGTCACCAGCTGTGATCGGATGTAAGCGGGTCGCCCAGGGCAACCGGGTGCTGTCCTCTACACAGACTACTGAGCTGAACCGTGCGGTTGGTGTTGAAGCTGCCAGTGTAGGAAGACGACTGATCAGACGTTGGTTTTGTTGCCATAGAAACGGGCGTCCATGTTGTTGATCCAAGGAGAGACGAGGGAACAAAATTAGAGAGAGAAAAAGAGAGTTTTATGTACAGTAACTAGTTACATTTACTTTTTAGGAGTATTTTTACTACGCTGTACTTTTTACTTTTACTCAAGTAATTTTGTTATGAAGTATTTCCACTTTTACATGAGTAAAATTTCTGAATTTTCTAACCAATGAATAAAAAACAAACATGTTTTGACCAAAAATTCACCAGACACAGACCTGCAGTTTTTGTAAAAGTTTAATCAGTTTTTTATAGAAAGAAACTGATTTGGGAAACAAAATTGCCTGAGTTTTGTCAATTTTTGTTACTTATGTGCATTATTTCCAAACTTTCAATTTAACTTCATATTTTGGTCCTTCTGATCTAACTCAATATAAGGTCAACACTTTCAAAGTGTCTAGAATTATAAATCTACCTTTGATTGCATGTCTAGTTTTATAATTATGTATGTTAGTGCTGAAGAAAAACAGTAAAATCTCCCGTGGCAACCAAAATGCTTGTTCTCACTTGGCTCCTCTAGACTAGCGGCAGCAGCAATTGCCAACCCTCTTCATTAAACTGTGAATCTGCTGAGCTTTTTCTGTGACTTTCTCATCGCTAATTTCAATCCTACATGTAAGAAAAAACGTAAACGTAGAAAAGTAAATGTAACATTTACACACTTCCAGATGAAGATGTGTAAATATGTTTCTCTGTCTTCACCTTTTCAGTTGGTCGTCATTTCTCAAGCAAAACCTCCAACTCTGCAAATTATTCTAGTCAAATTTCCCCTCAGGCTGTGACAACCAAACAAAAATAATCAGCAGCAGAAAGGCCGCTCCCCACCTCTAATTGTTAATAAGAGGTTTCGGCATAATGGCTTCTCCCATCAGTCAGGCCCCAATTTGCTCCTGTTGAGATGGCGTTTGCATCCCACAGGCCTAATCTCATTTTGCTTTTTGATCCTCCAAACGCTGCTGCAACAAACAGGAAGCAATTCCACTTCTGTTGCAAGCCGCGATAATAAATATTAAACACTTAATATTGAAATGTCAGGAGGCCTCTGAGACGTAAACGGCGGCTGTGGAGAAGCCAGCGTGAGCTCCGCTGTCATTCTGTACACGCTACTTCAAATTTAAATGATACAACAGGTAGGCGCTTAAAAACCAGGTTGCTATCAGTTAGCAGCGCTGTCAGATATCTGCCCCCCGGGGCAGTTCCCTCTGTTAAAAACCCTCAACATCCATAATACGTGTTTATCAGATGCTAGTTTAAACATTTATGCTCACATTGTGCACTGGGAAATTACAGTTTTGCATTAATGAGCATCTTCAAAGAAAGTCTGAATACAGTGAAATAATTATATTTAGCGATTAAAGCTAAGGTGTCCAAATGTTACCGCTTCAGCAAAATTAACTACTGCTTCAGGCAACTGTTTATATTATTAGAAAATTGCAAAAATAATTTGTTTTTCCACCTTTTCAACAATAACTAAGGAGTAAAGCCAGAAAGTTAGGCCTGTCACACTAATAATTATTACAGTAAACATTATTATGGTATTGATAATACCATAGTAATATAAGTTTTTCCTCTCAAAGACAAACTTTAAGTTTGTAAAAAACTCTGGAAGAGGAAGACATTTCAAATATCCAATAAAAACCACAGACAATAAATAAAACCACTTATAATGTTGGTAAACAAAAATAACCTTCAAAAATCATAATCAACAGAATGGAAATGATTGAGGCCGTTTTAATTGATCATACGATTAATTTCAAGTGACTTAGCTAAAGCTTGGATATGTTATACAGCAACAAAACAACCTAAAAACAAACAGATATTTTCAGTAAGACTCCATTTTTATTTTAGTTTAAATGGAAATAAGTAAAATCGTAGATGTTAGCTCACGTCGTTGCGCCAAGCCTGTTTACATGCTGCGTATTAATTAAGGCATTTTAAGGTACATTTGGTGATTTGAATTATTAAAATAGAGTGTTATGAGAGTTTTTAGAGAGTGACTCAAGTATTTGTGGATTTTTTGCTATTTGCAAGCAGCAGTGGTCCTAAACAAGAAATATTTTAACAAAACAAAGTAGTCACACCTTTGTATAAAAGGTATAAATAAAGAAATGTATATTTCAAATAGAAAAAGAACTATTTGAAAACGTGCAGCATTTAGTTTAAATCAAAATTAATGCGTGCGTCAAAGTCTGAGGAAAGTTTAGGAAAGGTCTCTGGATGTTTGAGTACTTAGTCTGAATTAAAAATAAATGAAAGAATAAATCAATTAATCCTTCGATAAATCAGAACAAACTCAATAATTTGCATTTGTGTGATTTATCGTCTTTGTTTTTTTTGCTTTTTCTACCAAAATCTGGACGATTTAAGTCTTCAATCTGGTGTTTTGGTCCCAACAAGCCCTTATTTTGAAGGACAATTTTGTTTACAGAGACTTCATACTTCACTTTATCTGGTGTTTTGTTTATTTATGTTTGATATTGAAAATGTTTTTCAGTTCCAGTGTTAAATTTCCATTAGAATTTCAAGTTTTGAGAATGCAATCTTGCATTATTATTCCATAATATTGCTTGAATACAATGGCACCAATATTATCGTTTATTGAAATAACATCTAAGATATTTTATCGTCCAGCAAATTTTGTCATTTTGACATTGTACATCAACAACTTGTGCAAATTTGTATTATTCTTTAATTGGTATTTTGGATCTTTATAACTCAGAAAACCAAGAAAATAATATTTCTAAAGGACTAAAAGCCTGACATCTGTCAGTAAAATTCTTGTTTTTCTCAGTTCTTATTTTCTGCTTAAAATTTTCCTTGAACATAAAGATCCAGTCAGCAGTGATGTGTTTCATGGGAGCCAGATGCATCTTTAAATCTGTGTTTTCGCTTGAACTGTTTGATAGCACCTGGACAGATAAGCCTCTGCAACTTATCTTAGCGCCGCCGACACACAAACCAGCACAGCTGCACAGTTAGTGCCTTGGTTTGTCTATAAAACAACCTTCCCAGTAACTGCAGCCGTATTTTTCCCTCTTGGACCATCGCTCACACGTGAACGGGATCATTTCAAATGATACACTCTGTCCTGGCGGAGAAAAAGAGGGCGCTGAAATTACTCTAAAATATAAAATGGCATTTTTTCCAAAGCAGCAGGAGGCTGGTGGCCTTTAAAGTGATTTTATTCCCGTCTTTAGAAATGCTACCTGCAGGAAGCGGCGCCCTGTGGTGAAGGAGCGCTGCAGTGCGGAATGAGTCTTTGCCATATGTCATTAACCTTAAGATAAATCAGACCTCAGAAGCTACATTTACTGCACTTGAGCTGCCTGAATCATTGGACCTATTCATCTAAATCATTACCTCCAATTACAATTAAGCCCAATTACTGTGGAATTATCATACAGTCAGATAATTTAATTGGGTCATGAGACGTATAGTTCTGTTCCTGGAGCTCTTGATGAGATCATATTGAACTAATAAAGTCATAATAATGCATGTTATTAATAATCTTTAATTTTGTGAAGAATCACTTACACTGGAACTGGAAAACATTTTAAATATCCAAAATAAAACGTGAATTAAAACCATTTAGAACCAAAACTGTAAATAAAATGGATTATGAAGTCTCTGTAAGCCAAGTTTCCATTCAAAAAATATTAATCAGAGTAGAAATGATCACGCTGTCGAATTTCAATAAGGTGATTTCAAGGCTTAAATTCTGGGCAAAGTATAGTTTTGTAATAAAGTTTAATCTTGTGTTTAACAGCCTCAATTTGCAAAGTTGCAGTAGGGAAAAAACAACATTTATTTCGCTATTATTTGAAGATAAAGATGCATCTGGCTCCCATAATCTGATTAACATTTAATCAGATTAAATGTTTCTTGTTTTGGAATCACCAAAAATGTTTCTATTTGCTTGAATGGTAAAAAATGTAGCAAGAAAATGTTTAAAAAATATTTTTGTAACTTTTTTAACCAGAGAGACATGTCAAAATATAGCATTTTGTTATATTTAAGCTTACGTTGTCCCTGCAGAATACAATCAAATGACACTTTTAATAACAGTGATAAATTATATCTTGTTCAGTTCATGTCTATTATTTGGTGCTGTTAAAGTTTGAGAATTTTACATTGAAAATGTTTGAAAATTCTTGACTCTTTCTGTGAAAAACTGTGTCAGACTCAAATACTGGAGCTCCATTTCCGAGTCTAAATGTGAAACACGTTAATTATATTCTCAAGCACTTCAGAGAATGGCAGCGGTAACATTTTTCTGTGAATTGAGTTAAAAAAATGCTGTCTATTGCAGCTCATTATATACAATTCATAATATGTTTTCACTTCTTCTTAATGTTTGACATTGATCCGATAGTTAGCAGAACAGTGACTTTCTGCAAGAATAATCTTGATTGCTGTTGAAAAACAATTAATTAAAGTTCGGTCCTCCTTTTTTTCTCCATCGTAGCTTCTTGAGATCCTTAATATTATTAAATAGCAGCAAATACCCAAACCCTCCCAAGACAACATCCAATAGTAATTTAGCATTCATTTCATATTTTCTAGAATAAAACAAAGCTTTGACTGAAGAGAACTAACGTTAATTAACTATTTGTGTTTTCACACCTGATAGTTCGGCAGACTTGATTTAATTGGGGACCAAAGTTGCAACATTTGTTACATTTTCAGCTGGTTTGGGTTCACATTCACACTGCATTAACTCAAACAATCCAAACTAACTGAAAAACTTGTTCCCCTCCTCGCCTGTAGGGGCGCTGCACCAAAAACTACTGAAGGAATTGGCACAAAACCTCTGAATATGACCAGAGCAACTTCCTGCTTCACAAAATATAAACAAAAATGGATCAAGTTTTAGTGGTTGTAGGATTTCTTCATTGATATAAATTATTGGTTTGGACATTGCCTGTTAGCCGCTAATGCTAACGACGCTCCAGCAGGCGGCCATTACTGTGAGTCACTGAGTCATGTCCATCAAACCAGACTGTTCCAGTGAGCAGGAATCTGTCACAAAATGGTCGAAATGCTCTTATTTCTTACCTGATTTCTACAAAATATGGCTTCAACTAAAGCTGAGAAAGTTGCTGATTTTTTTTTTTATATGTAAAATATATAAATTCTAAATCTGTGGGTTTTACTCTACACTCAGACACACCCAGAATGCCCTGCACTGTTTGGTTAGCTTCCTGCTTTAGGAGCGTCATTCAAACCGCATCAGAGTTCACTTCAACCAAACCGAGAGCGAGGTTTTTAGGCGGATCAGATTTAGCTTTTTTAGAGTTTGGTTGCTCATTCACATCTCCTCAAGTGAACCGGACTTTTTAGACAAACGAACTGGAGTTTGATAAAAGCGGACTAAACAGGACTGGTGTGAATGCACATTTAAAGCACGGTAGCAGAAGTGTGATGGTTTCTTTGGACTGGCATTTGTTCTTGTATGTCTCTATGAATCCAAGAAATGTTTTGTATTCTCCACTAAACGCAGGAGAACATCCAGTGTTTGCAGTAGTAAAAATCAAAGACGGTTAAAGTGCAGATCGATTCTTTGGGGAGTTTTTAAAACCACAGAAATTGTTAAAATGAATGACTAATCCTAAAACGGAGCTCCCTCTCTTCCTCGCTCTGGAGATGTGAATGAACATTTAACAGATGCATTCTTCACACGCTGCTCTCCAGAGAGCTCATTATTCACTCACACCCTGTAAGATAGAAGGTCAACAACCAGTTTTGGAATATGGAGCTGCATGTTTGCAACATTTTAAGCTCATATCCATGTTGCTGCTTTTCTACCAGGAAAGAAAATCTCATGTGGCAACAAAAAAATAGTTATTGCATATTTAATTTAAGGGATTCCTGAATAAATTAGTTAATTAAATAAGGAACACTTAAATCTATGAATAAGCAAACAGCCTTGGACACTTTAACCTCCTTTCCTTTCCTCAAGAGATCACGACAAAACAAGCACTGAATACATGACTCGAGGTTACTCCTTAAAACTTTCTCAATTCACCAAACATTGGCAGATTTGCCTCTTTTTTCCATTACAGAGGGAGCATCTCTTGTTCAGGCTCCAGTCGAAGTGCACTCATGTTTTCCCTTCCAGCGCAGACACTTCTGCGTCTCTGAACTCGCTCCATCGCTTTGCAAATGAGCCAAATATGCAACAAGAAATCATCTGCGCTGTTGTACCAACAAAGCCAGCCAGAGCCCTCCGATGGCAGGCAATTTACCCCCCATTAGGGATCAGCAGGGGCATTTAGGTCTCAGGACTGCTGAGATTTGAAGCCAACATCAACACTGTGGTTTCCAGAGGCGCCCCCTAGTGATCCGCAATGTACTGCTTGTAAACAGCCGTTTATTTTCTAAAACTGCGACAGCTAGCTTATTACAGGATTGGGTTTAAAAATAATAAATCATGGATAAGAATGTCACTCAAATTAAAAACTGGAGATATCGGTGGAAAGAAAGTAATGCTAGGAATGTTTATATGAACGGAGGGAACTGATGTGTCGTTCATGAACGATTTGATTCTTTTGAACAGTTCTATATCACAAACGAGTCTCAGTTAGTTTGTTCTTTATAACGTTGTTTGCTTATAACCCTCTCCTATGTCAACAGTTATTGTTATTTTTATTTAATTAAAAATAATTCAATTAATTAAAAACAACAGATAAATATAGTTGATAGAAATTGGTGGATTATTTTTATATTTAATGGCACAGAAGAGGATTTTTATTTCTGCCAAAGCAACTCAAATCTATTTTTCTTTTATTGTGCTTCTAAATTACAAATAAAGTAAAGAACAAAATCTTCTTTTTTGATTGTTTGACATCATTGGAAAGCTTAAAATACACTTTAAGAATCTGTAAATAACTCAAAACGCAGCGTAAACGTGTTCATGGTTTTGTTGTGGTGAGTCACATTTACTAATCAGCACCACCTGATTAAGAGACTAATATTTTCATTTCAGGTTATTGTGAGGAAATTTCTAGTTAGGAGGCTTTTCTTTTGGATGTTTGTATTTTTCTGTTTGTTGTTGGTTTGGGGCAGCAGGACGACCCGAGTCGGGTCGTAGCCTTTCTGTGTCTTATTAGAGAAATGGACGATGCTGTTCTGGTAATCTCACCGGGTCAGACGGGTCGGCAGGAGTTTCCTCCATTTCCTCTCCATTTCCTCCTCCAGCCACAAGGTGCTGGAGTCCATTTCACTGTTATCACTTCCTTGAGTTGCCAACAAACACTGCAGACAGCGCTGTCTGTTTTTATTATTATTTCAACAAAGAAATCAATCACAGGTATAAAAAAAAGCACTTTTAAATTGATTTTATTTATTTAGGGAATAAAAGTATCTGAAATGAAATGTTTCTAGGTGAGAAAGTAAAATTTCTCCTTGTTAAATCAGGAATTTTTTTTTTTTTCAGCTTCTATGTTGAAAACTCTGAGTTTGTTTAAATCTAAGCTAACTTGGTAATAAATAGAACATTGATCAACGTATTTGACAAAATCAAATATTTACTTCTTGTTTCATAATTGTTCTTTATTATGTTTTTATGACTTGTTGCTGAAATGTGTTATACAAATAAACTTGACTAATCCCACATTTTAAATATCTAGACATTAATTTATAGTACCTGTGTGGCAACATGAAGTAGGCAACAAGATCTCAAATCCCCTGATTTGATCAAATATTCAGGTATAAATATGCCAGATGTTTACTGATTTTCACAAAGTGTGTCCATAGTTCTGTCATGGTTACATATTTTTCTGGATTTTAAATTTCTTATTGCACTAAACAGAAATATTTTGAGACTATTTTCAAATAAAATATTGATAATGGCAAAGTAAAGCAAGTTTGCAAGATATTTTGAATATCCAAAATAAAACCAAAAACAGTCAATAAAGCAGAAATAAAAAACACTTACAACCGAAATCATAAATAAATTTGATTATGAAGGTACCGTAAACAAAAACTTACCTTTGGAAAATATTATTCAGAGTGAAAATTGTGGAGATTAATTTCATTTATTGTGTATTTGTATATAATTTCTGTCCTGTGTGGGTGAGAGAAACAAATTTATTATTAATGCATTCTGATTTTATTTTTAGGAATAGACGTTAAAAGTCCAGAGAAGTAGTTTTCCTAAAAATAAACACAGAACTTTAAAGAGTCCAAACAGAAAGTGTTGCTTCCTGTTCTTCATCTGCAATCTTGTTCTGTGCTTATTTATAATTTTTAAAGTATTTTATTTAAATGAGAAATTGCTTGCATTTAATATTTTCCACACAGAGACAACATGTTCACTTTGTGTGTGATTAATCGCTTATTTAAATATACTTTGACCTTTTGTGCAAATCCAGTGTGTTTATTTTCCATACCTATATTTCTGTCCATATGTTGTAGTAGAAAGTGCTAATTATCACCACTAAGTCTGTGATAGTTTCCTGTATTTTAAGTGACAGTTGGTGTAAAGTTGCTCCCCAGTTTGTCCAGTTTGTGCGCGACACCAGATGGTCTGTAAAATGTGATGTGCAGCAGGAAAATAAAACCTGTTGGAAAATATTTAAAAAGTTTGGCAGCTTCAGGGAGAGCTAAACGCACCGACTGAATTTATTAATGTTTGAAACGTTTTTTTTCTGTCCATTCGAGGAAAACATTTTATTTTCTAATCACCTGCTTTTAGAGTTCGGCTTTTGGATTTGATTCGGTTTGAGGCGACCTCAAGGTTAGAAAACCATTAATAAATGCTTTAACCGTTAAAGTATTCACAAGAAATACTAAATCACTTTTCCTTATCAGTTTAGCATCAGATTTCTTATCTACATCGTGTTTAAAAAACTAAATTCAGTCAGTTGGATTATTTCTGTTGCCTCAGTTTGTGGCTGTGTATTTTATTGATTGAAATCGTAACAAAATAACTTTAAATCCGTCCTAAACAACAGCTTCAATTAAATTAAAGATACAGAAACACATCTTACAATTTCTGTTGAAGTGAGACCTCTTGTTCATACACAAGCTTTGTTATATCCGTTAGCTACTGTAAAGCTGTTAGCTTCTGTGATAGCGCTAGGATGGCTTTATAATACACATAACTGACTCTATGATTGAATATTTGGTGTATTTGTCTTTATTTAAATAAACTGAAGGTTAGACTCATGCTCTGTTGTTTAAAGTTTTGGTCATTAATTTGACTTACGATGGGGAATCTGTCTGATGCTACAGACGCTTAGATTATTGAAGTAATCAACTAATTATGTAATCGATTAATTGTTGATATGGTTATGCATACTCTAGAAAGGTAATTTGCTGAAAGAACATCACACTCAGATATCTAATTAAGCCAAAACTATACAAATTATATAAATTTTGCATTTAGGATAATTTGTCTGTAAATATATTCTCATCACTTTTAGTTTTGCCTGATTTAAATTCTTTAAAAAAATCTACTTTGCTAATCCGAAAAAGCTGCAGATGCATCTTTTGGTTGTTTATTTTATATAAAAAAGGAATTGAATTATTTGTTTATTTGCATTTTTAACATAAAAAAAATCAGCTTAAGTTGTCAGATGGAAAATCTGCTGAATTTGCCCATTGTTAAAAATCTGTTAAATCGTCAATAATTTAACTAAAATAACCATGAGCTGCAGCTCCTTTCAAACTCAACGCTGACGGTTGGTTTTAAATTTTTACGCAGCGCACACAACATGCCCGAGGAAAAACGCTGAGTCATTCTATGCCTTATTCACACCGAGGTTTCTCGCCGACCTGCAGCTCATGGTTATTCTGAAAACATCCAGTCATCAGAGACCAGGAGGTTAGAGAAAAGTGTAATAATTTATCCTGGCAGTATTTTCCAGTCAGAAGAGCCAACGTCTGCCAACACACTGTGAAAGAGACTGAATGAGAAGCTAACTGGCATTCAGTGTTTGGCCTCCATCATGTAAGTCATATTATTAGCCAGTTCAATGGGCTGCTTAATGACACACAGGTCTATTACGCTCCAGTCTGTAAACTGACGCAACATGTTGCCACTGCCAGAAATCTGCCCATCACAAGTTTTCTGGGAGTTTATTTCTGCAAATGGAAAAAATACCAAAAATGTTTTCTGTAAGCCTGTAGTACAGCCTCTATGTGTCAAATTAATGCAAGCAATTTTATAGTTTGAAAATAAACAAGGTATTCAAGGTTTTATGTGGTCGCATAAATACATTCTGTTTCATCTAAATCAACTGTATTCAGGTGTTTAAATGGTTTTGACTCTTTAGAGACCAACATTATTTGTTTAATTTGTGTTTTCGTTGTCTGAAGGTGGAGAATAAATACATATTTTAATGAAATCTTACACAGAAGATGTAAAATGTTGTTGGTGGAACCAATTTATTTTTTACACTTGTAAAGCTGCTAATTACTGAGGCTAAGAAAGGAATCAACAAAATCCAAAACTACAACAAAACAACACAAAATCACAGTGCAACAATAATCACAACTCAACAACAAAAAGCATCAATCCAAGTTAAGAACCTTGCTAACTTAACTTCCATGTTGTTGCTTTGTAGCATTTTCTTGTTGCGTTGTGTATCATCTGCTGTAGCGTTGTGACTTTTCCTTGTTGTGTTTTGTGGCTTTTGCATTTACTTGAGCTTTTGTGACATTGTAATTAGACCTTTAGTGACACAAACAACTGAAGTAGTGATTTTTGATATAGGCAGTTGTCCAGGGTGCCAGAAGAAAGGTGGATGCACAAACAGTATATAAAAATATATGTTGTCATCTGTACTTTGAGCAAGTTTTTTATGGCTTTTATGTGAAAATAGCAAAGAGTCGGATATTTTACAAGCTTTATTCGATAAATTTTCCAGAAGTGAGGATTTCCTGCTTTTGGATTAGTTGGTGTCGTCTTACTACTGATGCAAGAATCGCTGCTTATCTGATGATTTAAATTCGTGTAGCAACTATTTATCAGCTGTTTAAGGGAAACAGAAAAAATTCTCCTGCAGTGAATTATACCAAGTTTCAATAAGAATTCAGTCCAAATAAGTGTTTTTCGTTTTTCCTCCCCAGTTTGTTTATTAGAAATTGAATGGCATCAAAACCTTTTAAAGAGAAACAGTTCGACGTGTTTCAGAGGAAAACTCACTCAGCCACCTGTTATATTTGAACAAGGAGGCATAAAATCTACCTTGAATTTCTAAATGCTGCATTCATCTTTCTGGTATTTTATAAAATAAAAATGCAGCTCAGCTTTTTCGTCTTGCAAAGAAATGTTGCTCGTTTTATAAGAATTTAATTCAACTGTATGATGGATATTTGTCCTCCATTTTTACTTAGCAGGTAATGTTTCCTAATACTGCAGTGAATGCTTTTCAAAGGGCATGGACACCTTTTTTTTTTTTCGTCTAAAAGCTTAAGCACAGCGTATCTTTTAAAAGCCGTTTTCCAGGAAGTTTGCTGGAACATCTCACCCAAGGGCAGTTCAGTCTAAATGTCTCTGCAAAGACTATTATCATGGTGATGCCGCTTTATTAGACGGCTCACAGTAAAAAGAGATTGAAAGTGCAAAAGTAACGAGCGGTAAAGGTCTCGGCCACTTTTAAACACGAAATGTGAATTTACATGCCCGTTGAAGAACAACAGGACCATCCAAAAAGAAGTCCCAGAGAATAATAGCCTTGAGTAAAACATCATAAGTCAAGCTGATTCGTTCTGGAGGAATTGACCTCGCCCCGAAAACTAAATAACATAAAAATCTCCTCAGCTGCTTTCAATTTACAGTAAATTTTATTGTGGTTTTCTTCCCGTTTACAGTTTGTTGGGTCATTTTCAAAACGGTACCATTCACAAAGGAGGCGATTTGTCACATCAGCCTCATTTTTAATCCCAGGTGACCGAAGCATCTGTCAGGATGACTGAACGTCGATGGGGCGGTGCAGGAGGAAGAGGAGGAAGAGGAGGATCCACCAGGACTGATGGCTCAGAGACGACCACAGTGGCATTTCGTTATCATCGACATCGCTCAGCGTTGAGGTTTGCAAGACATGCAGATTTCAGGTAATGCATAAATAGTTGAGCCTAAAGCGCCAGACTGAAAACTTTTATCATCCAGTTTTTGGTAGAAAGAGAAAAAAACGATAAATTATGCAGATGGAAATTATTACGTTTGTTTTAATTCATTATTTGATTAATTGATTTATTGCTTTTTGCAAAAGAATCAGTCTGAGCTAAACCTAAATCCAGCCTAATATTTGAAATAAATTATGAAATTAACAGCAGCAATGAAATATCTTGATATAGATACATACATACATACTTCATTGATCCCCAGGGGGAAATTCAAGGATGTGTTAATATGTTATATAAAAATAAAAGCTCTGATGCCCCCATCTATGGCTGAAACCATTAATTAAATTAATAAATTATTGAAATAATTAATACTAGTCAACTAATTCAGTTAGTAATTAATTAACTTTGGACTCAAAGGAGTAAACAAGTAAATAAAATAAAATAAATTCTACACATTTTTCATATAAGATGAAAAAATGCAATTTTTTTTAGAAATATGTTTTTATTTTCTTAAAAAGTCGTTAAACTCTTTGTGATAATCTAGTAATTCCATCTGATTGTGATATATAAACACACCTGTGAAGAGTTTGACTAAAGTATAAAAGTCACAAACCTGTTGGGTTTGTCTAAATGAACAAAAAGAGGACAAAAATTGAAAAACAACCACCTGTCTTCACCTTCTTTACCTCCAACAATATTATCGTGTATCGCAATAACTTTTGGGACAATTTATCGTCCAATAAAATCTGTAATTCACAGCTTACATGGCAGTGAAACGGCGTGGCAGCAGCTCAAGTTGATAGAAAACGCCACCTGCGTCTCTTCCTGTCTTCTCCTGCCTAATTAAGATACAGATGTCGGTTAATGAGAAAGGACACGGCTAATGAATGATGCTAAACCCGGCAGGTCACAGTTGGCAGGTCCACATGTTCTGCTTTTCATCACATTGGCCAAAACCCCCGCGCTTCTGGAAGCCCACCAACAATAACGCACCGTTTTCATTGTTTGTTTGGTCTCATTTTCCTTGCCGTCGGTGTTTTTTGTGCCCATTTGCCATTTCTGGAGTTCAAGATGGTTTTAAAGTCATTATTTTTTCCCTAAAACTGCTCTGCTTGCACACTCAGATGAGCAGCTTCATATGTCAGGACAGAAAAACTCATTTCACCTCTCAAGTCATCTGAATTAATGACTTCTTCCTTTTTAAAGCTCCTTTCCCAGCTTCCTCCGTCACCTGTCTCACTTTTCTTTAATGGAAAACTGTAAAGTTGATGCAAATATTACATTAAATTGCCTGTAAATAGATGTTTAAATTCATGAAGCTGGGATCCGTGCTGTCGCATAGTTGGGTAAATGAGAGATTTGCTTAAAATGAAGCAAAAATTCACCATTTAGATTGAGTTTGGATTATTTTTTCCATTCAAGCCTTGCTAAACTAAAAGTATGAGATGAAATCTTTTGAAGCGAACACACACGGTTCCTTCTGCGCCGGAGACTTCTGGCTAATCCGAGACCTTCATAAAGCATGTGTTGGGCCTTAGCGACACATCTGTCATTCTGACGGCTGCTAGCATGGTTCGGACTGTCGCTTTCTAATCCATCTGTGTTCTGCAGAGGCTCTCTGCTGCCAACTGGATCTTGGCTAAGCCTTCGGAGATGCCGCCTGCCAACTTCTAGAAAGTTTATTTTTTCTTATCTTGCGGTTTATTTCGCTTCTCCCACCCAACTTCCTTGTTTTAGGGACGTACCTTGGTAAGAGTGTGTTGACAAATCACTTCCTCTGATAAAGCAGATGCTTGTGCGCGCTGCTTTGATGTTGGCGTGCGATCAGGAGCCCATGCAAAGAGGGGAACTTTAATCCCAAGCACCAAAGGCAGAATACGGCCAATGACTTTGATCTCCCTCATGCAAAAAACAGTAATTTTCCACTGCAGTGCCACCGTGCTGGTAATATTGGATTAAAAATTCCCTCTTTTCTTCAGCTGTCCACTCATGTATGGCCTTAGGTGTGGACGAGGTCCGTCAGGGGGGTTTCTGCAAACTGCACAATAGAGATAAAGGGTTAGAGAGGAACAGGCACATCTTCCTCAGCCGAGCGGAGAGGCGATGTGAGGAAAAACGAACCGGGCTGCTTTTTTTAACTTCTACCTGTTTATATGCGTTTGCAGATAAATACTGTAATCACAAACCAGATGTAAAGGATTGATGTTTACCAGGATCGTATAAAAGCTAATGCAAACCAGGTTTTAGTTGACAACTTCGTCTTGAAATGAAGGTGTCTGTGATGTATTTTTTGTAAATACATCACAAAAAACACAATATTTTGGTCTAGTTTCTACTGCAAATATTTACTATGCTTAAAATTAGATAAACAAGTAGCTTTTCAGCAAGAAATAGAAAGTTAATTCCTTAATTTTGATGAAAAAATTATTTAACTTATATTATTGGAAAAAAGTCTTGTTATAAGTGAAACAATCTGCCAGTGGAACGTGTATTTTTCCATCAATATTAAGGATTAATTTACTCAAAACAAGCTGCTATATCTTGCTGAAAAGTTACTTGTAAGTCTAATTTGAAGTAAAAGAAGATATTAGAAACTAAACAAAAGTACTCTTAATATTTTGTGTATTTATCTAAATTTGTGGATGTGAGCAGTTTAAATGTTTAACATATTCACACTTAATTAAACTAATTTTAATACTCATTTATTATGATTTGCCCAGTAAATTTAAGGCATATTTCTAGACTGATGTGACATCATTTTAGAAAATGTCTTAAAATTTCTCAAATTTTAAGATTTTTCTCAGAATTTGACCTTGGTAAGATTTTCTTTTCCACTGGTGAAGTAAACGCATGTTAAAGCTTGCTGAAGGTTTTCTGCTGAATATTTAGACATTTATCCAGTGAAATACTGGGAGAAAACCTGGTTAGATGAGACCCAAACTGGGATATTTGGATACCATTTCTCACACAATATATAACCTTTGTTAGCAAAACCTGCCATCAATCATTTATCATTTAGCGTTTGATAAATTTCTCCAAAACCTTACCGTATTTTCCAGACTATAAGGTGCATTTAAAAGCCTTTAATTTTGTCAAAACGACTGCGCCTTGTTTATTGTAAAATTAAAAACTGAACAGAAAATAAAGAATAATACAAACAAACAAATGCTATCAAATGGAGGAAATAAAATATAAAATACCAGAGTAAGTTAATGTGTGAATTGAAAAAGATTTAATTGTACGATCAGTAGCATTTTTGCTTAATCTAATCATGAATCTGATCCTAACTGGGGTTTTGTGACCTCCTGGATGAATATTTAATGTACTTTTTGATCAATTTTTGTAGGCTGGTTACGGTTGATGTTGTCTCATTTGTGTTTTATTTTCTGCAGATTGATTATTTCTTTTTTGTACATTTCTGAGAGTTACCAGAGAAACGGCACTCATGTTTACGAAAAGGAAAAAGCACAGTTAAAGCAAAGGAAATCTGAAAGGATGTTGTAGTTTCAGCTGCTTTTCTGGTACTTTCACAGAAAATAACAATGGAAAAGTCTAAAAGCCTCAACCTTTGACTCAAGAAAGGTACAGAGAGTACAATAATCTCTGTTTCAGGTTTAGCAGCTTTTCTTTCAAAAAGAAGCACTAAAAGTGAAAAAGGAAGGAGTTGGTGAAAGGAAAGTGGAAATATATATTGATGAAAAATTGAAGGCGAGTTGTGAGTCACTCAGGTAAGAAAAGAGGAGAGCGAAGAGCTAAAGTATGTGCATTAGCAAACTGGTTGACCTCATTCACAGCTCTGTGTACAGGATTCTGAGATCATATTTGTTTTGTTGCAACTGTGTGGGATTAATTACAGAAAGTAAAATGGAGTTAATTAAAGTGGAAATGCTTTGTGAAGCAGTTCCCATGTATGGTTTATTTTAGTAAATCTCCAGACTGCAGCGCATAATTAACACCGCTGTATTTGTGATTCTCAACTTTAACCTCAATGAGAAAATTATAGTTTCAGATGCCTGTTTCCTATATTTAGATCAGAAAATAGGTTTTTAATCCCTAATCCAGTTGATTGTCTGAATTTGATGCCATCTAGTGGCAGCAGAACAAAATATTCTCTTGGACAAGGGAATTGTTTTTTCTTGACAGCATTCTTACAAATACATCAGTAATAATAAAGTGAACATATTTGTTTCTTTTTGCTTTGTAAAGCAGCAACACCTCAGTTTTTGTAACTGTTTTAGTGTTTTTGTCTTGACAATCTGTATCCTTGGAGTCCATCCATCAGTGGAGGCGCTGCTTGAGTTACTGCCATATTCCTCCTGATAAGCTGCTTGTCCTTGTTGTTCACGCTGAAACGCCACAAACTAAAATAATGGGACTGCAGATAGACTCTATCACTCACTTTATTCATATCTATGAAACTGTAATGTATATACACAACTAAAAAACAAAATATAGCTAACATTAGCTAAGCTAATCCGCTATAATTTAAATATGTGCAGACAAGTAAAGAGTGTGTATGTACAAGAGTAAATTTTGGATCAGTTGGTTTTCTGATGAGAACTTCCAGTATGTTTTAACAGGCTGGTTCTTCTTGGTAATTAGGTTTCTTTTAAGAAGCATAACATGGGTTTTGCTAACATAGCTGAGGCTGAGCCATACATGGATACTTGTAAAGTTTCAGGACACAATTTAAGCTGATTGGTTGGTTATATTTCTGTTTTAATAAAAATGTATTTATTATGGACAGAAATTGTTGAGCAATTTCAAAGTGTTTCCATGTTAAGCATAGAGTTAGCTTAGCTAGCCTAGCTAATTCTGTAATTCATAGATTTAAACATAAAATTTTCGCAAGTTAACTTTGTTTTCAGTGAAAGACCTTGGTTTCCTTTTTTAACACAAATGGTTGAGAAAAGAAATTACTCAGCAATATCAGTGTTATATACGTATGACATAAAGTTAGCTTAGCTACAACTTATTTTTGAACAAAATGGAGGAAACTAGTGGACTGTTTTTCACTTAACTCTATTAAACTCCTAGAAATAGCAGAATTGTTTTATTGGAAAGTTTTGCATGTGCAAATGTCGTCCAGATTTTAAGAAGAAAATTATCTTGTAACAGGCAAGTCCAGCCGACCCACTAAACTGTTGAGATGAACGGATACAGGGTTCTTCTGTAGGATTTTGGTTTCAAGAGCCAACCCATCTGTTGTTTTCCTGCTGAATGATGGAGTTTCTGCCTCTTCAAACATCTCCGCCGCCATCAATCACAGCGGACGCCGTTGTCCAGATCTTAACTTCAAGATGGATGTTTTCACTTTCCTTGGATCTGTTGAGATTTGTTACATTTCATACCACATGTAATGAAACTATTACTTTTCACACTTGAACGGATCTATATGAGCCTCTGTGGGTCCGAAGGAAAACCATTTCTTGGTTGTTTTTTGATGTTTTAACTTGGCTGCTTTTCTTCCACGCCGAAGCCGGATTGGCAGTGACGAGAGGTAATTTGTCGGGGAGCAGCAGGTGGTTGGGTTAATTGCCCGCGATGCTGGTTGGAAGAAAAGTGTCTCGCTGAGAGTGGAGTGCCTTCTGCACTGGTGGAGCTCGAGTCCAGATAAAGAACAGCAGCAAGCATATTGTCATCTCCCACCTCGCCCTTCCTAATCAGCTGCAATGCACTCCCATTGTTCAGCCCAACTGGCTCCATTCCCAGTGGAATTATCCCTTTCTCTCCATGTTTCGTCTTTCTACCCACTGCCACCCACCATGAAACACGTCTCCTTCTTTTCTTGAAATTTCCCTCCTTTTTCTGCCCTCCTTCATCTTCAGCATCAGGCTCATTTCACAGGATCAATCCTCTCGGCTTAATTCCTCTCCACATCCCTACTTCCTGTAATCAATGCCGCTTCTTCTTCTTTCCCTTCTGCCTGCCCTTTCTTTTTGTTTCATCCCAGAGAGGCAGTATTGATGTCAACACACAGAGCGCTCAGTGGTTCTTAAGCTGCACTGGCCAACCCACTGGTTTCCTTCAATTGTCCCAGTAAGTGGAGGAAGAGACTTGATTTCCAGCGATACGTTCATAAGAAGTTGGTGTGGGGTTTAGCGTTAGCACAGAGGAGCTGTAACGCTTACAGCTGGGCCTTTAAATCAAATACGTCGGCGGTGGGTGAGATGCAAAGCTGTGATGTGTGAGCAGTGAAACTAAGCGGTTGGTTCTGAGGTTGGACGCTGTGCAGAATCGGGACAAATATTGTTGATTTAAAACAAGACAATAACACTCTTCACTTCTAAAAGGTTTGCTAATGCCAATGTACATTTTGAGACTGTACCAGATCTGCATCGACAGGAAATCCTTGTGCCACCATTTTACAATTTAGCATAAGAAAGCTATTTCAATAACAACAGACTGAAGATATCGCTTTAATCCAGTCCCAGTTCTTACTATTCTTCTCCTTTGTGTTGAAAACAACTCATTCCTGGAAGTAAATTTTAGAAGGCCAGAAAAAGACCATTTAAAACACATATAGACATATTCATCCCTAACTATAGACAATTATGGACTAACAAGACACTTAATTTCAAGTATTTTTACTACGCTGGTCTTTTTACTTTTACTTTGGTAATTTTATTATGAAGTATCTCTACTCTTACTTGAGTCAGACTTCTGGATTTTCTGCCTACTGAATGAAAAATAAACATGTTTTAACCAAAAATTCAACAGACAGACACACACTTGTAGTTTTTTAGTTTTTATTGATATGGAAAATTTTTATTTTGCCTGACTTTATTTTTAGTTGCTTATATAAATTATTGTCAATTTTCCTTCTAAAATACCAAAATTTCAATTTAACTTTATATTTTTGTACACCTGATGATGTAATTTTTAAATATTAAATGATTGAGTAGACTTTTTACCAAATACTTTTGTACTCTTTAGTAATTTCTTGGACGGCTACTTTTTAATTGTACTTGAGTAAAAATACGTTGAAGTAGTTTTACTCTTACTTGAGTACAATTTTTGGGTAATTTACCCACCTCTTCATATTTCTAATTAAAAAAATCTTAAAGGAAAATCTGCAGGATGTGCAAATTTTTATCAATCAATCTTCAAAATTACTAAAGTAATTTCGACTTGCAGCCTTATTTCAGTTAGTCTATAAATATTTACTCGTGTTGCTTTGACTATACAGAAGCTTCTGAATGAAAAGTATGTTCAGAACTTCTCAATCTGAGGATGTTTACTTTCTATCAGAGGGATGGAGTGTAGGAATATTTCACCTCATCTGCGCGGTGACATTTCTCCTCATGAGTTTGGCTCTGTGGCTGTACTTTATTTCCACTCGCACGCCGCCTGTGCATTTTTCTCCCTAACCTTTTCGTCTTCAAAGCGGCATGAAAGGCAGCCGTCACGGCCGGCGATCAAAGAGCAACAACCAAAGCAGCGGCTCTCTGTTGTGCTGCTGTCATTTTCGCTCTTTTAAGCAACAAAACGTGAAAGCGCTTCAGAAACTCCGGGCCACTCTTGATGAACACACGGCGACTTTACACGGCCGTCCTGGGAAATGTGGAGCCTGGACTCGGCTTTTTGCTTTCAGTCTCGTGTTTTGGTGCAAACATGTCAGAGTCTGAGCCCACACCCTGTAATAAAGATCAGTCATTTTCCTGCAAAGGATCTAAAAACATGCAGGTTGCTCACTGTTGATGCTGCTGGAAAGTTAAATCTCTTACTACTTTAATTTTTAATCCAACATGTGCAGCAGAAACCCCATCATAGCCTGTGTAAAATTTAATGTGGAGCTGAATTATGGAAACTGTCCTCTGAGCTCTGACCTCTGCTTCTCTGTAGGAGGAATGATCAATCACAACAAAACACTGCATCCCTACCAGGTACAAGTTCGCTGCTCTGTCCCCAGATTACAGCTTTTTCTAAAGCAGAATCACCTCATGTTGCTCTTTTATCTATAACTTTAAACATCAAAACTTTTTTCCAAGGCAAACTTTAAAGTAGCTCCATAAACTGTTTTCTCTTACTTTTAAAAGGAAATGGAAACATGAAACTTTTGATTTAAAAGGCTTGCTTAATCCACAGATTTAACAGAAAATGTATCTGTTTAATCTAAACTTGTAAAAGTGTAAAATAGCATTCTGTAACCTAGACAAAAAACTAAAACGAGTCTCTGGATTTTCTGTCATCACGTTGTCATTTCTTCTCTTCTGAAATCGAAGACCATATATCAACAAAGTAAGCAACATTTTCAATTTAAAAAAACTTTTTTGCTGCTAAATTATTGAATAGACATAAGAGCAAAACAACAAAGATTTATTGGTTTTAATATGTTATTTAACCATCAAACTGCTGAAAATGCTATTTTACCCATTCAACTTTCAAGTGAATGTAACACCACTATCTTATATTATCAAGTGACAATTTTTTTGTAACATCAGCAAAAGAAAATGGTTTATGTACAAAATGACTGACAAAGCAGAATTCCCCAGGAAAATAAAACATTCTCAGATTAAACCATTTTCAGTAACAAATTCTCAGGTGTTATTTATAGTTACTATGTCTTTCCAGCAGCCATTGTACGGAGCATAAAACCAGCTGACCAAAGGTGCTGGAGTTCTGCTTTGGTTGCTAGGTGACGGGCTGGGTTAGCTGAGGTTGTTAGGTAACAATGCAGTGACCTTTGATTGTGACTCAACAACCAGGAAGTATTACAAATGGCTAATTTTCCAGACACCAAAAAACGTTGACTTATTCCCAAAAAGTGACAGAATGACTTGTTTTTAAATACATTCAAACTGTGAATTTTGCATAATAGCTCCCTTTTAAAAACTTTGTCGCCTTGCCTGTTTTTGTCTTTGTGGTTAAATAAATGTTTCCGTAAACATGCAACTGATGGTAATGGACTTCTCCAAGACATAGGCATTTTATTTTGTCAGTCTTGGTCTCCTCAAACTTCTGCTCTTGACTTCCATTGTATTTCTGAAACTTTCAGATCTGCCCGTGTTGCACCAACAACATCCCCCTGTTTAGAGTTAATTGATTAATTGGTTGTCTCCATGCCTAAATGCATAGAGTTGCTGCCATGCAATTAGTTGATAAAATGGCTGTTTTTGTCTACAATGTTTTCTGTAAATGTTTTTTATTTGTTTTTGTCTTTGTTGCCGTTCTGCCTTTCTGTTTTGCACCTCAGGGCCTCCGTACCTCTTGTCATCCATGTTTAAACCTGGCTGCGGTATCACAGCTCGTTACAGGTTCTGGGTTTGGTGGCTGTCAGGGGCGTCCGTCGGTGTCACGGAGGATATGGAGTTTTGAACATGTCTCGTCTGTACAGCGCGGGGTCGGTCTGTCGGAGGCGCGTCAGGGAGGGATTGTGTAGCTCTGACGGGGACACAGAGATAGAGACATGCTTGAAAGGTTGAGGTATTGAATTTTACTTCCTGACAGCTCAGTGACCTTTCGGCTCTTGTGGGGGGACAAGACAGAGATGGATTTTGCAGTCGTCCGCTTTGCTCTGCGCCTCTCCTCCCACAGGGTTAAGAATTAATGCTTCTTTCTGCCTCTTTGCTTTGCAAAGGAGACTCGGCTGAACTGATCCCAAGGCTCTCCGGCGCAGTACACAAAGAAAAAGGTTATTCTCCCGTGAACATTTTCCAGCATTTAACAGCGAATCACAGAAATTAACACTGCAAATGAGTGTGAGGTCTTGTTAGTTGGCTGGAGGTTGAACTTGGCAGAGTCTGGACAGCACCAGCACACCCACGTGGTAATCTGCACACTCCCTCCTCACACCTCTGCTGTTCATAAATACATGCAGCATGACATGGCTAATGTCCTGAATCCCAATAAGAACCACCTGACTCGCCGGCTGCAAGGCATTTCCCCCTCTGCGTTGGTGCCTCTGGGCAGAATCTGCGCTCTCCTCCTCTTTCTCTGTGGCTTTAAGGTGAAAGTAACAAATCATGGTTTCATCTGGCCGCCTCTCCAACCCTCCACAGGATCGCCCAGTGTCTGTAGGAGATACGAGATGAGAATGCACATCAGTGGGCTGGCTTGTTTTATCCCTTCTTTTCTTTAAATCGACAGAATGAGCTCCAAGCTGTATTTTCCCTCTTAAAGTTCACTGACTCTTGGCTTCGCTGGTGCCGCTTTGTTCCCTCGGAGTGTGCATTGATGGCACAAAGCTGCTTAGCCGCTGAAGTCACGTCCCTGTAGTTTTCTTGGCAAAGTGACTGAGGGCTGAAGATGATAGAGCTGAAATGATGGCGAGGTTTTTCATTTCTCATCTATCTTACGGGGGCCACCACACGTGGCCAGCTCTCTGTGCTCCATTTACTCCAACTGGCCGATGAACCATCTACATGAAGAGCCTCATTGATCCCTCTTTACCCGAGCTTTGTGAAAATATAGAGTCGAGTGAGGTTAAATGCAGATCCATCAAGAGGCGCTCTGCTGGACAAGGACAAAAAAACAGCTACTGGAGCGTCTGCAGACAATCTCAAATCACGTGTTTACACATTTTCATGGGGGATTTAATTGGCAGGTCATTGACTGCAGTGATGAAGATTCTCCATCTTGCTTAGGGACCCTTCAGCAGGACTAAACTCTGCCAGCAGAAGAGGCTGAGCCCAGATCATCCAGCTAATAAGGACAGCTTTTTCTCCCACTGTGGCTTGGCACTGCTGCAGTATTTACTATTCACAGCATTCATAGCGTTCTCTATAAATTCTTCATGAGCATGTCATAATATTGCGATGAAATAGCACCTCTTTGTATCATATCTTTATATCTCCTTGAAAGCTCCTGCCAGATGAAATATCTGGAATGTGTAAAAAAAGAGATTTTT
Organism: Brachyrhaphis roseni; assembly: GCA_903066815.1. Classification (NCBI taxonomy): domain Eukaryota; kingdom Metazoa; phylum Chordata; class Actinopteri; order Cyprinodontiformes; family Poeciliidae; genus Brachyrhaphis; species Brachyrhaphis roseni. The sequence continues at coordinate 46,889 of CAEFZY010045936.1, forward strand.
TTCACCGCTTTAAGAGAAAAATGAAAAATGCTTCAATAACTCTCATTAATACATCAGCGCTGTTTGACATATTTACTTCTAGTTTTTCATTGCAAATTAGTTTTATGTCACGGTTAGTGGATGTGAAGGTTTCAAATGGAGAAAAGATGCAAGACCACACACACAAGTATTCTGATAGAATAGATAAAAAGGATGCAGCACACAAAGTAGGCAAGTTATATGAATGAACTATAATTACATGAACAGATTATAATCAAGCCGAGGTATGTGAGAAATGAGTCGTGACCAAGACTAGGAGTCTGAAATGAGTTGTTAACAAAACTAAGTCAATGAGAATTAGCCTGAGAATGAGTTGTGCCCCAGATGGACCTATAAGACAAAACTGATATATTTTGGGAGCATTAATTTTTGTCTCCTGTATACAGTCCTATTATATTATATTTAGTCCATCTCAGATCCTGTTTCCATTTATTTACCAAATAATAATTTTAGTCATATTAAAACTCTTATTCAGACAAAGAAAAGCACTAAATATCAGAGTCAAAATAATCTTTCTTGTTTATGCCATTGCATTTTATTGATTTAGTTTAGAAACCTGTGATATGCGTCTCCTTGGAAACTGCACACCTCTACAGAATATTTAGTGCAGCTGGATTTATTTGATAGAGTGAAAATAAAACGCTGTACCGTGTGTTTGTTGGTATTAATGGGAAAAAAATCCATTCATTACGCTGGTGTCAGTCACTGATGCAGTTTTAATTATTTTCTGTACAGCAGTGAGCCTCGTAGCCCAGAGGGATGAAGTACATTAGGTCTTAGTCAAACATACACAGACAAATTCAGTGTTGATTTTAGCTTGTTCACAGCATTTATCACCATCACTATTATTCAAAGTGTTGACTAATTATTTTTGCTGTCAGCGAAACGGCACAGAAATTAACATGTTTAGGACCAAACCACCTTAAAGGATAGGAAATAGATGTTAAGCACTTAGAGAAAATGTGTGCAGCATCTTGTCCTGTGAAAGGTTATGAACACATGGTGGGAATACCGACAAAATGATGTGAGGGAAAGGATAGAAAAGGAGGAATAGAGTTGTGTAGGTGTTGTGGTTGACACCAGCTCAGTGGAACATCGCTTTCCCACACATTCAGAGATCCAGGGTCATGACCCTATCCGTGTTTCCTCATTTCAGTGTCTTTCTGTCTGCTGTTCAGCCACGCTAGGTCACTTCCTGCTTTCAGCTACTTGTGCTGCATGCGTAAGACTTTTAGGAAATTCTACACGCTCTATCTGGAAATATTATGGTATATTTTTGGTAATTTTATCACTGTGAGAAAGAAAAACAAAGCGTACACAGAGTTCACGGCATCCATAGCTCTGCCAAAGTGTTGAACCAGGGATACTTTCTATGTGAAGAAAATCAAAGCATACAGTCGACAATTGTGGAAGCGTTCAAGTGTCAACAATTGGAAATAAATTCAGAAGCATTTTCTCATTTAAAAAAGGAAAATTTCTTGCTATGGCTATATTTAAAAAAACTTGTTATACGTGAATTCATCAGTGAAATAGCAAAACCTCTTGGGAGTTTTAGATATTGTCTAGAGAAGGTGGAGACAGCGACCTCTCTTGCTTTTTATCTGTCAGTGGAGCATATTTTTATATCTTTTTAAAATGATAAACTTTCTTCTTAAAATGAGAAATTTTCTCATTAAAATGAGATACCACTCCTGAATCTATTGACACACTGTATTACTTATTTTACATTATGTTTAGAATTACCTGTCACATTTTCTGAACCTTTATTTTACATGTTTAACCAAACATGTGACACTATCGGTGTGTTTAATTGGACTAAACCTCAAAATATTGGTATCAGGAGTGAGAAAAGTGGATCAGTTCATCTGTTGTTGTCAAAGCTAGCTATTAAGTGCAGGGGGTGAATATTTTATTTTGTTTTTACAATAAATTAGCCAAAATGTGTCACGATGATGTGAGAATATGAATGAATGTAGAAACTATTCATGTTTAAAGTCTAGTGAAGTTTTTGGAAACTTTCCAGTGACTTTTTGAATTTAAACTTTGTAACTCTTTGAGATAACGGCTGATTCTTTTTTAGTTGTGTTGTGAGTGAAACAGTTGTAAGAAAAAATCTGTTTATGTAAAAACTCTTGATTTAATTTTCCCTTGCTGTCGTCCTCACATGACGAATGGCGCTGTCCCTTTTCCCTGAACTCTCCTTTGTGACAAGTTTTCTTTTCTCCCTGAAGCCATGAAACATCCGTAATTACATTTCCCCCATCTGTCTGCTCACACAATCGGCCATACATCACCATCACAACAATTCCATTAACTCCCAGCACGTTAAATAAAGACGGAGAAGAAAGAGGAAAGGTGGGGTGCACTCATAAACAAAAGGAAAAGATGATCCCTTTCAATCGTTTGATGATATTAATCCCTCAAAGCCATTCGTCGGAGACGTTTTGGACGAGATGCTATCACAAAAAGAGTCAGGGGCCTCCTCTTCCTCCTGCCTTTGTCTTCATCTCCGTGCCCTTGGCAACGGCGAAATCCCTCCACAAGATGGTGGTGTGTGCAGCCAGAACCACATGGGATGTAATTACAGACAGTTTCAAAGCAGGGAAGTGTTGAAATGAGGGGGAAGAAGTGAACTGATTGAACGACAGAAGCAATAATGGCCACCTTGCTCCAAACGCTGATGGGGAATCTCTAGACAAATTACTGCCGGGCCCTGTGAGCGGGAAGAATCCCTCGTTCATCAATATTCACAGAAAGTAAACAAGCCGGACCGGACCAAAGGGGCTCCTTTAGTTTGTAAATGTAATGGTGACATTTGAACAACTTTTGCCAGGTTTTGTAGATTTTCTGGCGAAACAAAACGGCCCAGATGTCTTTAGGGAACCTTTACACGAGGCACATAATCAATATTCATCAAGAGAGAAATTTGCTTCTTATGAAAGAAATAAGAATCTGGAAGCAAAAAGTACTGGTAGTAACAACACTGTTATCTTTATCACTAGCATCCAATGGCTCAAGAAAGCAATATGTAGTGTTTTTATATTTAAAGGGGATCTATTATGCAAAATTCACATTTTGCACATTTTTGTACTTTCATTTGGGTTATCGCTGCTTCTAAAAACAGTCCAACCTTAAAAAAAACCCATTTGTTGTTTTGCAACTAGTTAATGTTTTTTGTAGTCTGGAATGCACTGGATGCGCCGCTACTCCAGCACGTTTGGTCAGCTGGATTTATGCACTGTACAATGGCTGCTGGAAAAGACAAGGTTTTTGTTGTTGACTTACCGTCCAGAAACCACTTGCTGCATTCTTGTTGCTTGTGAAGGAGGTTCCACTTCTGCTATTCGAAGATGTACAATTGCACATCTGTTTGCAGTCATTTTTATGTACCAGTGTAAATGTTGAGTTGGGGAGCATGGCTAGGTGCAGCACTTTTGGATTTAAAGTGGCAAGTGGCCATAAAATGACTTAAAGAAGCTCAAAATACAAAGAACTAAAAGAAATCTCTCTAAAATGTCCTTCGGTGTGAGCGTGTCTCTGGATTTTACGTGTCAAATTAGATGGTGAGAGTCTGTAGATATCATCAGTTTTTATTTTTAGTTATTTATTTCGCTTTGAATACAGGTTTGGCCTTTGACTAGGTCATTTTAATACATGAATGTTCTTTGAGTTAAACATTTCCTCTGTAGATCAGAATGTACATTTAGGACTGTTGAACCATTTTCATTTGTGTATATAATTGTAGATTATGAAAGATAAACTTACCTTCCGAGACTGGAAAAATATTTTCTGTTTTGATGAATTTTACTTGAGAGCATTGGTAAAATGTAGTATTTTTTTTAAATCCATGCAACACTTACAGCATCGGCAACTGGGAATATCAGAACTCTGAGCCAGTTTAGATGTAAATATCTTACCCTGGGTGTAGAATCAGCTATGGTAGCTCCTTTGACACAGGAAGAAACACTCTTGTCTAATTCTTCCCTAACTACTCTATTATGAACAGGGTGTCTGCACACGTCTGTTGCTTTGACAAGGAGTCTTAATTAAACCCATACCAGTGAAATCACCTGGCATGTGCCATCTAATTAATTACCAGGTGACTAAATTAGTAAGAGCAGACACTTATTGTTATGGTTCTTTGTGTAATAATAAAATAGCCTGATGGCTACCTGTAATAAATGTTAGGAAATAAAAGAAAAGGCAGTTTTTTTACCGAGCTGTGAAAAAGTCTTTGTCCTTTTTATTGTAGAAGAATTTAATTGAATGGTGGTAATAAACTAAGTCTGTAAACTGTCAGTAAACACCGTAGAAGAAAAAGTTGTTGGACTTTTTGGTAATAATTTGTGCAGCTATCCAAAATGAGCATATATCCAATCATCAGTGCCTGCTGTTGTTTAAAAATAAAAAAGAAGTCACACTCAACTTATCGGACCACTCCGCTGCTGATAAAGAAGTCTGGGATGATGTTATGTCTTTTTTTATTTTGCATAATACACCATGTCAATATGTGTGTAAATATAGCTCATAAAGCCTGTTGCTGTGAAGCATTCTCGCTTACATTTCTATGACGTCACCGTGACTAGTCTGTGTCGACTTTTTATCATGTTGATGTGAATCCTACACTCAACCTCATGAGCTCGGCAGTTGAACACTGTTTCCATTTATCTTTGCGTGGACATTTCTGACAGACATCTGCAAACTGAAGTACGCCCGAGTATGTGAGGGCCTTTACAAGTGAAATAAGAGCTTTATATGAACTAGAATAGCATGTTAGAACAGCTGGATTTGAATCCAAAGCTGAATTTATGGTTAGCTCAATCAGAAACTGTGAAATTAAACAGTTTACTCCTACCGTTTACATAGAAGTGCTGTTGTCTTCTTAAAGCTGTCAGAGTCACAGATGCTTTAAGTAATGCAGCTGCTGTTTCCACTGAAACCAAAGGTGAGATTGGCTCCAAAGTCCCAAGCGTCGCAGCATTCATTCTTTCAATTGTTGGAATAGGTGGCCAAGGCTGTAAAGCTCCATGTCCACTAGAGGGCAGCTGCAAGTAAACTTCTGAATTCAGAACATAGTGATGGTAGAAGAAGTCGCCATCAATGCTGGAGATGGACGTATTTTTGCATGAAATATTTCTCCATTACCGTTCATTGTAAATTAGTAGCTGTCTTGTTCTTCTGCTCATTAAAGCTTGTTAAACAACTGAGTGGCACATTACTGCCACCAACTGGTGGGAACTTATTGTAACTGAGCCACCTGAATTATGAAGAGAATATCTCTGGTTTCTGTAAACTTTACCGTACCGCAGCCCACAGGTAAAACCAGGGAGTTTCTTGTGGATCTCTAGGTGCTGCTGGTGGTCCAAATGTCTACGTTTCAGAATTTCTGGACTAAACAGGGTTGGTGTGGATGTTGATATGCATTATGGATGTTGATATACGTTATGTTCTCAGACAGATCCTCTCAAACAATCTCTGGACTTTGCAGATCGGGCAGTAATCAGGTCTGGGTGTGTCTAGTGAAACCAGGTGATTTTTCTTTAGGTATTTGTTGCATATTCTTGAATGTTAGCTATTCCACATTAGCAGCTCTGCTTGTATCCTTCAGAGTGCATAGGCAGCAGATTGGGCTTGAACAGCATAAAGGTCATTTGAACATTGCCTTTCTTGTTTGGCGCTTTTATCCTCCAAAGTGCCAGATTTTGGTTTAAAGTTAACAAAACATTTAGATGAGTAAAGTGTGCAGAAAGGAAACATTTCTGACCTTCACTACTGCTGCTACTTATGAAATAAAGCACTTCCTGTTCCTTTCTCAGCAGAGGTTTGCAGGTTAGTCCTTGATTGTTCTGGTTTTCTGACAAACATAAAAGAAATAAAAAGAGTGGAAATAAATCACAAATACTTGAATTATTTTAAACCCTACAAAAGTCCTTGCAACCTGTAGAGAATAATGAATATAAAATTCAAAGACAACCCCAAATGTAAGCATTAAATCTGTTACTGTTTTTCTTTTGCCAATGGAAAATAAAGGTTTAAAAACAGTAGGTGAAAAAAATAATGTATCATTCTCAGTGAGCCACCCACACATCCTGTGAGTGAAGCCTGGAGATTGATAGTTGACTTAATATAGTGTGCTTTAGACAAAGACGGATGGAGTTCAAATTGGAGACGGATGTACAGTCTGAGCCAAAATCAATAATAAAGACTTTCATTTTCAAACAAGATGAGGCACCTGCAGTTGATGTATAGACCTGGAGGTGATGTACATACCTGGACCTCAAACGTCCATCAGAAAGATGGCGAACCTGACCTGCCGACAACGCATGATTAATGCCTGGCAAGGCCAATGCTACACTCAGGCCATTCTGCTAATCGGATCACAGCCAAGGGAGAGCAGGAGTAAACAAATAGCCTGCAGCAGACATGGTTTCTGATGGTGTTCTGGATAAATGTTTAAATCACCTTCATCGCATAATTCCTGCAGGAAAACTTTTCAAATTGAAGATGTTGTGCATTAAAAAGTTGGCTACAACGCTTAAAATGGTAATTTATAAAATAAATCAAAACACAATACAGTCAACAACTATGAAAACCAACAACAAACATCACATTTTCTCAAGTGCCATTATTAAAATCATCAATACACATCAGATATGTTGATCAATGATCCATTTAGAGGCGACTCTGAATGTTAGTGGTGAACAGAAGCTCAATGCTGCATCTCTGGGTTTACAGTGCAGAACCAGAATCAGAAGACCAGAGAACTGTCTTTATGTAACTGTGAAGGTTCAGGTCTGATTTTGGTCCTGATTGCTAGTTTCTAGCTGTAATAACTGAAGCTAGATCGTTTAATTTTTTTGGTCCAATGATAATAACTTCAGTTTTGTTTCTATGTAGCTGGAGAAAGTTTTGACACACACACACAGTTGAATGGTTGGATTCATGTTCAGTTGAAGGAGTTTCAAACTATATAATTAGTGTTGGAGATGTGAAATGTTTGAGTCTTAAAGGGATTTATTTGGTGACAAAACATTTCACTGTTGTGCCTTTGGTTGCTCGTATTGTTAGCATCATTAATCAACTTTTGTTGCCTGATTGTTGGAGTCCTGGTCGGTGTTTTTGCATGTTCTCTGTCATATTTACTCTTTCTTGACAGCATGTAGCTGTTTGTTGTTTTTCAGCTGTTGGTGACTTTTGGTTTGCTGTAAATGTTCTCCAGCTGATCAAAAATATCCACAAAAATATGGTGCAATTGTCCATAGGGATTGGATCCGTTATTTGTACCATTGTGCTCCTCCTTCGCTATAACTTAACATTAATTTTCCAATTTTTCTAATTCATAAAACATTAAAAAGTACTTCTCTTTCATCAGACTGTCCTCCCCTGCATGCTGTATGAATCGTGATGTTTATGGGAGCAGAAACAATCATGTCAGGCCTCTTCTGTTTGTTAAGTCTCTTCGTCTCGGGGGAAGCTTTCTGCAGAGGAATTACATCCTGGATTGTTCTCCAGAATGAAGCTGTCACTGCCATTAAGACTTAACCAGACTCAGATGTGAAAGCAGAGAAATGTTCAGTTGAACTCTGACCGTGCAGCCTGGCAGAAAATTAGTGCGATGAACAATATTGACATTTTTACATCTCTAAAATAGAAGATGTCTGAATTCCATAATGTAAACATTTCTAATCAATACATTTTTTCCTGGCAGAAAGACTCTGACCATATGCTATTGTGTTATTTACTCGACCCAGAACATCGACGGTCTTTATTAACTGCAGCTTTTTGTCTCACTAGTGTAAAGTACATTATTATTATAATATTATAATAAATAATATTATAATAAAGCACCTTATTATATCTATAATATAATAACCCTAACCCTTCACGTGAAAACAACCACGAATTAACATTTCTGTAAAGTTGTGCATCTAAATGGCATTGTAATTATTAATATTAAGATAAGTGTCTGTGCAGCGGGCCATCTGAGTCGTGGAGCCGCAGGAGAAGCGCTGTGAGCTGCACTCTGACACCAAACACAGAACCTGGACGCTGCAGCGCAGGGAATAAAATCCTATTTATAGTCTTCCAGACAAAACTGGAACCTACAAAACACAAACAAATTACCAAATTACTAAAACATATTTTGTACTGTTGTAACCATTAAACAATCTCCTCTTCAGTTCAACCTTAAAAGTGGAGACACATTGTTGATGTTACTGTTATAAAATAACTTGCAAATAAGTATTGGCAAAGCTGAATGTGATGTTCACATTAGGCGGAGCGTTGTTGTCAGCAGCTGCTGAAAGTAACTAAAAAAGTTAATTTTAATGTAACTTAGTTACTTTCCAAATCAGGTAATCAGTAATCTAACTAAGTTACTTTTTCAAGGAGTAATCAGTAATCCGAATAAAGTTAGTTTTGTCAAAGTACAGTAACTATGCCATCACTGCAAATACGCTTATAAAAAATGTCTTTATACGCTAATCTGGAAGACTAACCAGTCAACCAGTAACTGACAGTGAGAATCTATTCTGAATGATCTAGACACATTTTAGGTTCAAACTGTTTTAGTTTCATCATGATGATGGAAACAACAAATATCTGATTTTTATGGTCTTATTATTACCTCTGCTTTTGGAGTGATGAATCATAGTCGTGATAATAGAAATGAAGTACATTAAATATGAAATATTTATTTCATCTTCTTGTTTTAAGAGTGACTGTGGCTCTTTCTAAATCAACTTAACTCCCATTAAAACATCTACCGTAATTTCCGGACTATAAGCTGCGACTTTTGTCATACGCTTTCAACCCTGCGGCTTATACAAAGATGCGGCTTATTTATGCATTTTTTCTAATGGCCACCAGGGGCGCTCGAGCAGAAAAGGTAAGAGTGAGACAGGTGGAATATATGTGTAGAGGAAGACGCAAGTTTAATGTAACGTAACACGTCTCAGTGCTCAGGAGGAAGATGAAGACGGCTCTCAGTGACTTTTACCGGTATGTTTTTTTTAACCAGCCCTGTTAGTGCTGT
>CAEFZY010045945.1:0-102966 GCA_903066815.1 Brachyrhaphis roseni
TATATATATATATATATATATATATATATATATATATAACACTTCTGCCTTTGGTTTGTGTGGTTTTTCTTCATTTTTATTTCCTCCTAGCTGACTGTCCCAAACCTGAAATTGAAGAGGACATGGCTCTCACTTTTTAATCTCTTAAAACAAATGATTTCCCAGAAGGTTCTCAGGTAACACTTGTGTGCAGAAATGGACATGAAAAAGAAAGTGGTTCTGGGCTCATGACCTGCAATGATGGGAAGTGGACTGCGACAGATCTCATCTGCAAGAGTGAGTCCTCCCTAACTTGCATATTACACCTGATGAAAACAGTCATCCAGCATGCATAATGGGGTTGTATTGGCTCTACTTAATCCTACTACTTAATGTCTTCTTTTGTGTTTTTTTATATCAAAGAGATAGACTGTGGTCTCCCAAGCAGATGAACACATGTGCATTGTTACCAGCGGCAATACTGAGCTTCATTCAATGGCCAGAGTAGTCTGTGAAGAAGGGTAAGAATGATTCCATATGTTTAAATTATGTAATTATCTGTTTAAATGCCATGGTGTTATTTCACAAAATCAAGTGTTTGTCTTGACTTGCAGCAAATTGACTAAATCATGAGGGACACTAACATGATTATGTTTGGTTTCAAGGAGTTCTTTAGTTTATTGCTGCAATAACAGAATATACTGTATATACCATGCAGGAATTTGATCTATGTCAAGATCTGATCTATATGTGGATATGTTCACACATAAGAAATGCTTAGAGTCAATAAAATTAGTAAAAATAAGGGCTAACATCATGTAAAATGGCCTTATTTCATACTTTAACTCAGATGAATTATGGCTTTAGTCATTAAATATTTTTGGGGCTGCATATACATTTTACCACATTAAGTTATTGTTTAAGTCAAATTTCTTGCTTTATGAGTTCATTTCAGTTCACTTTTTAGGGTAGAACATTTTGAAAAATTTTGTTTTCTTCTGACAAAGGCATTCTTTTGTAACTCTCATATTAATATTATAAATCCATTAACTACACTGTTTTATTCTTTTTTTGTAGGCAAGACCCTAATTATAATTGAAAGTTAGTTATTGTTGGAAGTCTGAAGTTGAGTGCAACATGTGTTATCATTGGTTTGGCTTTAACAATATTTTATCTATGTCATTTATCAGGTGCAGAATATGCACCTATTATAGGCAGTGTGTTGACAGTTACGATAGGTAACAAGAATTAAAGTCTGTCTTTGAAATTAATATTAGCATTTTCTGTGGCTGAAATAGCAAATGATCTAAAAGTATATTTACTTTCACTCTTTTCACAGTTTTCCTTGTGGGTGGATTCTTTCTACACAGATTTCTTGTGAGAAGAGGATGGTAAGATATTCTTTATATTTACTAATTATTCCTATATGTACAACTGAAACCAGATATTTACATACATCGACTAAACAGACACATGCACATTTTTTCTCACTGTCTGAAATTAAATTTGACCAAACGTCTCTTGTTTTAGCTTAGCTAGAATTATCAAAATTATTTCTATTTGCTAAATGACAGAAAACTTGGTGAGAGCATTTTTTTGTAGCTTTCAATGAATTAAAAAATTCTACATATGCATTTAGTCGGTTTCGGAGATAACTGTCTTTTGAAAGGCATGATTGTGTCAAACCTTTAGGGCTTCCTTCTACAAGGTTAACTGACTCATTTGAGTTAGTTGGAGTCCCACCTGTGGATGTATTTTAAGGCCACCCCTGAAATGCACTGCTTTCTTATTTGACATGGTGGGAAGGTCATAAGAAATCAGCTAAAACATCCTTGCGAACAGTCTCCCGATGCAGAAGGAGTAGATGCTGTGTTCAAATAGTTATATGCAAGTATAGACATGCTTGGAATGTCCAACCATCATAATTCTCAGGAAGGGGATAGTTTTCTGTGACCTAGAGATGAACATCTTTTGTTCCAGAATGTGCTTTTTACCCTGTGTGCGGTCCAACTGGGTCACACTGACTTCCTGTGTGCTTTTACGAGGCATATTCAGTCCCCTTCCCCGCCACGTCACTTCTGCCGTTCTCCTCCAGAGCATCGCGCCAAGACCACTAGACAGCTAGATTCACTAAAAAGTGCTGGTAATGTACAAGAAATGTACAAGAAATTTTAAATCTCCAGGAGTTATGTTATGTATTGATATAGTTGCCTATAAAAAAACCCAATGTAAAAACAGTTTGGCATTTAGCAGTTTAAATGTTAGCTCTTAATGTCAACCTAAGTGGGTGAAAATTAAAAATAGTGCCACAGAGAAAAATAAACATTAACTACTGTGCAATAATGTTTCAGATTCTTTCTTTGAATCTGAAAGAAAGAATATTTCAGATTCAAAGAAATCTATACACTCCATGTACAGATTTCTTCTATTTTTACCCTCTTTTAATGTTTCAGATGATCACTGTTCCACTATGGAAATGCAACTCTGATTTTTGTGTTTTTATGATGTAAAGCACTTTGAGCTGCCTTCTTGCTGAAATGTGCTATACAAATAAATTTGATTGACTTGCTTGATTGATTAAACAGTTTCTGCTTGCTTTCTTATTTCTCTTTCTGTCTCGGTTGGAATTGGACCCATCTGTTAGGACACCTAGTGAAGCACTTCGAGATGATGAGTTCCTTACTAATCGATGGACAAAGCAAGCAGACTCCCATTTATAATTTTATGTGGAACTGAATTTTTTTTTGTAATGATTTCTATGTGATTATATTAACAAAAACACACAATTTTATTATAAAGTTGTGATTCTTTTTTTCCACAATAATATGCATTATTATTGATTACTGAAATCATTTTGACAAAAAAAAGAAAACGGAAATTGGTCTTGGGGTCCCCCTTGTGGCATGGTACGTCAGTGTGTATCCCAGTATGTAAAACGATGTCGCGAAAAAGGACTTACCCTTCAGTGACAAAGAAAATAAAGAGGAAGAATAGACAAAAAAGCCAAGATAAATGTACGGCATGTTTGATGTCACTTGGCAAAGTAATGTTTATCAAAGAGATTTGTGAAACTGCTAATAGAAAATTAGCTTGTTATTGACCTTGAATGGTCCAGTTCAACAGCCAAACATTTATGCTATCATCTTTGTATTTGTGTGAAACTGAGTTTTAGTTTTAAATTAGTCTATTATCTTGGTTGACTCTATATATTTTTAGGGTCTTTTTGGCTTCATAATGTTTGATAATAATAATTAAAACTTCTCAATGTTTGACATTGTCTAGCAAAATGTTTTCAGGCCACATTGCTACTGCATTAATATATCAATGAACTACTCTAAGCAAATAACAAATGTGTTATTTGCTTCTCAGCATGATAATTTGTGGCTAAAAGAAACATTTTTACATCAACTTGTAAAACTTACATTTATGTAACTTTATAAGTTACTTATAAGTTAAATAACTTATAATCTATTAAACTTCAACTCAGTACAAGTCCACATTCTCAGATTAAATTTAGCGATTGGAATTACACCTAGGAGAAATTAATTTAGTCAAAGTATGTCATGAATATGTGTGCATGTATTCCACCTTACGTCCAGTGCATGCTAGTTTTTTGTTGCTTTTACTACCATTAAATGATACATGCATACAGGATATTGTAAACAGTCAGAGTAACAACCACACCAAGAAAAAAACCTGTGAAAATTTTTTCCTTTGCATTTCTTTTACCCTAGGGTGACTCATAAACACAATCAATATTTTTTTTTTCAACAGACCCTGTGGTTTTTAAAATATTGATCTCTACCAAACGGTTGAGATGTCACTTAATGGTTTAAGTACATGATGTAATAAAAATATCAAGTACAGTAGATAAATTAAAATAAAATGCTAATTTATAAAGAAATAAACAACAAAAAATGTCTGGGGCATTGGATACAGTTTATTTCTGTCAAAATGCCACAAAACACTGGTTTTAATTTCAACCAAGGAAAACATTGCGTCGAACAAGGAAATATTGCATTTTTAATTTTCCCATCTTGACTGTATCTGTATTAAAGTGCAACAGCACAAAATTCTCACATTCAATCCACTTCTGATTATAGGTAATAGTGCAAAAACATTCATTTTTACATTCAAAAAGGAAAATAAAATACTGCAGAACAATAGAAACATTTGTTGCTTTTATATCTCAGCACACCATTTCTGTTTTGGTGCAACAGCACGTCTTTTGGGACACAAGTGTCACGTATCTGGAGGATTGATTGAACTAGTGTTTCTTGTTTTCATTTAAACTTTGAAAAAACATGGCAAACACAGAAAAACATTACCAAACATATTCAAACATCACATTTCCAACCTCATCTATGTGTTTGCAAAACAGCATTATTTTTGTGCATTAGATGCACTTTACCTCTGGTGATATAACTCAAAGCATTCCTGGTTTGCATTCAAACACAGGAAGACATTGCATTTCTCACATTTCCACCTGGACACTCCCTTTGGACACAGATTGCATCTCCCTCGCTTTTCACAGTGAAGAGGCCAGTGTCCCACGTTGTCGTAGCGCACATCTGTTTGTGGTTTTGGTCGTGATGGTCTTGGGATGTAGCCTGTCTTCTCTGGTGGTGGAGAGCTGGAAGATGGTCGGCCAACTTTGGATGCTGGCTTATTGAACAGGTTCAAACTGTGGGCAACTGCGAGGCGGAATCGTTTGAGAGGCATGGGTTTCTCATTCAGGAGACCGCTGTCCCTTTTGTAGAGTAGCCAGGAATTTGCAATGCAGAGGTCCAGGATGTATCCAAACAGGGGAAGATACCATCTCCTTGACTTGGCCGGGGTCTTGTACAGGTGTACTAGCATGTCAGACTGATCGATTCTTCCCATATGCTCATTGTAGGCAGAGATGAGTGATGGGCACGGGATGGTGGTCACAGAGCGGGACTCTTTGCTCCAGCGTTTCACTGTTGAAAAGGGCATGATCCCACAGGCATTTCTAAGCAAGTTGACACATTTGTTATCAAACCACTTCACTGCAAGTACCCCTTCAGCAGCCCTAAAGTCACAGGCCCCACTTCCCCTTTTAATCAGGTCTTTGTCTATCATCAATGGAGCTCCACCAGTGCGGTTCGGTCGTACGATGCAGATGCACTTAACACCAAGGGCAGTGTGCAGGTACTGAACCAAGTTGAAACTTGTAAAGAAGTTGTCACAAAAGACAACAGACATCTGGGGCTCTTTCATGGTTTTGCAGAGCGTTGTCACCACTTTTGCTCCCAGAGGCAGGGCCTACTCCTCTTCACTGAGAGCAACATTGAAGAACGTGGATGCATCGTGGATGATGCCGGATGAACTTGCTCGACAGAATAATTTAAAGCCCGACTTGTCTGGCTTGTTGGTGATGTACTGTACCAGCTCTTGTGCCTTTATTTGCTATTATGACCTCATCGACACTGTGCTTGTGGGGGCTGATAATCAGGATCTTCTACTTGGTCATCATCGCTCAGATCACCATCAGATTCTTGAGGATTTTCTGGTACAAGGGCGAGAAGAGTGCATGGCCTCGCACCATAGAAGGACTTAGCGTCCATCTAGTGGTGGTTGAAAAGTTAAAATTACTTAGTAGTTGTGAAAATTATGATTTCCCCACATTTATTCTAAAATTTGACCATATTTGCTAATATCAACTCAGAAAGTCAGAAAAATTATTTTGTAAGATAATGTTATAATTATTCTTAGTGTGTAACACTGTAATAACACTTGTTGTTTCATATTTACACCAATAGATGAAAATTACTTTTGATTTTATAGCAAAAAAAATAAATGTTAACTACATTTGCTTAATTTACTACATTTACCATAAAGTGACAAATCAACCGTTTGGTCAAGCGTATTTTCAAAAAATTATGACCTTTAATTTAGCTTTTTAGGTGGTATATAGTAACATAATTCTGTTTAGTAAGGTCTATAACACTATCATATGCCAGAAAACTATTCCTACCTTTCAAAGTTTTACCACAATCAGTCAATATTTGTGACAGATTTTTTGTGTTTCTGACTTCCTGGTTGGAGATGGGAAGAAGAAGAATACTATTTAAAGAAACAGTGTCCTTTAGTGGATTTCTTTAGCATATCGTACCTCAACCAAGTGGCAGAGATGGCTCAATCAGGTTAAGCTAAGTTAGGCACTCCTCATATTGAGATATAGAGACCCAAAATGTGCTAAACCATATGGTTGAGTGGGCAGTTAAAGGGTTAAGTCCAGTGCATGCTAGTTTTTTGTTGCTTTTACTACCACTAAATGATACATGCATACAGGATATTGTAAACAGTCAGTCAGAGATGCAATAAGTTTATATCAGGTGTCATCTAGTCATCTGACTGTTGATTCCAGCAATCCTGGTTATTAGCAGAAATAGAAGGCCCCAAAACCATGTTTTGCTTAGGTCCCCATGAAGACTTGAGCCAGCCCTGCTGTCAGGTGACTGACTGAGCTGCTGTAAGGACGGCTCCATTGAGTGGAGTGCTGCAGGTAGTAATTGGGAACACCTGAGTTCAGGCCAGTACAAAAAAGAGAGGCATTGTGTTGCACAGGGGACGACACTGAATCTATCCCTTCTCTCGCTTGTCCTTCTTGGGTTTTACTTTGGTTTGGTATAGTCAAATGTAGTTTGGTGTGGTTATTTTAATTTAACCTCTTTTTTGAGAAGTTATTTCATCCATCTTTTCTTTAAACTGTTTACTTTTTTTAAATAAACTTTTATAAATCATGTCTTTATGTCCTTTTCTCTCTTTTTTGTCACAATCTCGGAGCCAGGTTGTGACAGTTCTGACCATTTTCCATGCCATCTCTACATCATACTGTGCCCTTGCATTGCTTGATTAGAAAATAAGTAATTCCTTCAACATTCTGTAGATATACATGTTTGTACATTATACAGCACCTTTATAAGCAAACCTGCAGGGTGCTCTTTTAGGGAGAAAACAAAATAGGTATTTTAAAATTGCTCTGTTATTTTTTATTTTGAAAAATATTAAAAGAAAACGTATTTAAAATGGATGGAAAAGGGTAGGCTATGACATTATGTGCATGACCTGAAAATAAAACTTTGCTGAAAATATATTTTTTTGGTGTCCATATTTAGATTTTTTTTTTTTATCTTCTCAAAGACAATATTCAAATCACATCTGGTTGACGACTGCCACTGAATTAAGTCAAATTTCCTTAACTTCTTGATTCATCTAGGTGTAAATATATGTCGCATTTCTTTCACCCCTGTTTTGATTAAAAAAAAAAAAGAATGCTGCATAAATTATGACCGTATGACAGATTTCTACTTAACAGTCAATAACTGAATAAGAAAATGTTTTTGAAAGTGTTTTAAGATTTTTGAAATAGTTATTAAAGGAAATCTTAAGCTTCTGTTGTTTGTACCAAGACATTTCTAATACTATCTTTTTGCAGCAACTTCCTTCTTTTTAAAAAATATAAAATGAAAGCATATTACTGAACTCCAGTAACAAAAGTCATAAGTGTGACCCAAATAATTATATGATCATGGTACATGTAAGATGCATTGAATCATGTTTTGGTCAACATTATTTTATTTTATTTATTTTTTTGGTGCAGTTTGTCTTTTTCAGCTCTAGATGTCGCTAACTCCCATGTAAAATTCTGCATTTTTTGTGCGAGTGAAGGAAACGTGCGATTATTTTTTACAGCATTGGACTTAAAATAAGTTTTTCTTTTCCCTTGCTGTACGTTTTAAGCTAATACTACACTTACTACTTTTTAAATAAAACATGGTATCATTAATTCATTAATGAAAGTGCCACACATGAGTCAATTTTATATATATATGTGTAAATTGGAAGTCATAGTCATAAGCCTTGCATTTTAATATATAACTTTCATCCAGTAGTTTTGTAAAAAATGGATGAGAATTAAAAGTTATACCCAAGATGAAGCTGTTGAAGTGATAAAAACAGAAGCATTCTGCAAAGGACAAATAAAAGCCATGTAAAGAAACATGAGAGGAGCAGTAGCTATATTAAGTTAGCTTTTTACATCACTTTGTTGGTATGTCTAAAAGCAGGTGAATTATGCAGCCATAAAGGTCGATATATATACTTTGGAAACATGTTTTAGCCATTATCAGACATGAGGAGAAACAGATGCATTCTTGTAAGCTGCTGAGAAAGGGAGGTGTCTTGATCCTTCACTTGGACAGAGTGTTGAGAGAGATAAGAAAAGCCTGCCATGCACCAACCTGCACCTACTAATGCTGGTATATTTTTACATGCCTTACAAGGCAATAGAGGCCAGTACTGTTTTCACAGATCACATTTTACAGACCTTACATAATCAGTCGTTACATTTTTCAACTTCTAAGCCAAACTTGAAGATAATTTAAGCATTATATGTTAGCTAAGTGATTTGTTTCATCAGAAATATTGTGTTAAAAGTTAATTTTATGTTTTGGGACAGCTTTGGATAAGAAAATCCTTTTAGTGTCACAATAAAGGGCACAACGCTTTATGTTGCCTGGTAACAAGGCTTTTATGTCTGGGTGTTCCTCTGGTAACACTGGGTGGAGAAAAAGAAAGCCCCTGTCAACGCGGTTGTGGTTCAAAATGGGTGCCGGATTCCTTGGAATGTAACTATGTATGCGTGTGTGAGACAATCAGTCACAACCTCCTTTTGGAAAAAAATGATCAGCTGTATCCATAACAATACTCAAAACTACAGAGAGTGACTCACACTCATTTTACTGGTTTATGTACTTTGAAAAGGGTGGAGTAGTTTAAGGATTAAGTCATTGCCAGTTTGACATTTATATTAAAATATTTATGAATTTATTATTATATTTTGCTTTTCCACATAGAGACGTTTAAAGAACAGCTAATGATTAAAAGCGGCATTTTGACGGATTGGAAAGGAATAGAAAGGATTCCACTTTCTGCAATTGCAACATTTGGAGGAAAACTTTGTTTCTTGAGGCTGATGAGGCTAAGGATGATTGGTGAGCAGGGCGCTGCCAGGAGTCTTGAGCCCCATGACAAAAATTAAGTTGGGCCTCCCCACGCAGCTTCTGTTACAATTTTTTGTGTCTATCTGGCCTATCAAAAGCGCCGCAATTTTAAAGGCTTGCAACTGCCTTGTTTTCTTTGGTCCAATACTGATACTAGCACAATATTTACTGCTCATGAATTTCACATGCAACAGTCTGCATACAGTATGCAAGTAAGTTGCTTAAATTTTTTCTATTAGTTTTAGATTACCATACTCAAATGTCTCTCCCCACGAGCAAGTCATAGGCAACATGCAAAATACACATAAAGCAATCCAGACTTCTCAAAAAATGCTATGTAGTTGCATTTTATTCAAGCTGCAGTATATAACTTGAATAAAAAAATATGTTTTCTCCATATTTGCTAAGGCTGTCACCATGTTTGTTATGACATGTTTGTTATGAGACAGATAATCTGTGAAAAGATCAATCGCCTCCTAGATATTTTTTTTATAAAAGTTACATACTGCAGCTTTAATTTCACTCAAGAGAGGGCAGGTCAGGAGGGACGCGGGCTAGAGCTGCTGCTGACTGACTCACCTGTTGTTAAGTGGTAAAAGGTACAAAGGACAGGTTAAATATAAGAATATATTGGTAATTTTTTTCCTTAATTCATTAGATGCTAGTGAAATGGAGGCAAACAGTACTCTGTAGCTAAGCTAACTATGCTAAATGGTTGATAATCTCACACAGTCTACCCACCTCTCTTGGAGAAAAACTGGGTTATAAATTGACACTGGGGGTTCAGGACAAATGTGTGTGTTTTTTGGTCTGGGAGGGGTAACATTTAATTTTTACTGCTAAAAACAATCTTCGAAAATACAATATGATTAATTTTGTAATTGAAAGGGGCCCTTTTTTTTTATTTCTATGAACAATAAATAAATTGTGGAGGGCCCCCTGTTGGTCAGGGGCTCTTAGAATTGTCATAACTTTTTCCCCCTATTCGGCCTGCTGGTGAGGAAAAAAATATATCTGTCCTGTCTTAGCCATCACTTCCATGTGACTATTTCAATATTATTTCACTCTACTTACCTTAACTTATTGATTTTATTCTTGACTGTAAGAATTTTTGACTAATTTGTGAGTAAAAGCAGAAACCTCCCCTTAAAAGCCTGCAACAAAAACTAAAATTCTAAACATATCCAGAAGTATTTTCCAAAATAAAGTGAATTACTAATTTCTAAAATTCAGCTTACAGATTTGGGGGAAACAATGTCACCAAAACTGAAAATTGCTTATGGATTAGGGTCTTATGGAGTTATATTTTTATGAAAGCTATTTGTTTGACTTTGGAGAAAAGCAATAAACTATGAAAAAGTTTCCCATAGCAGTATTAGAAACTTCCATAAAAAAACCAATACTTTTATTTTGAAAGCATTACCGCCTCTGCCAATAGTAACTGTGTTTGACTTGACCAACAGAGATACTATTAGTCTTCAGTGGGAGGAGAGTCATTTGCACCGCGAGGATCGTCTTTACACACCGCGTTTCCACTGTAAGGAAGTTGGACTGAGGAACAGGCAGCTTTATCCGGATAGTTTGTATCTCCTTCTATAGCCTGTTATGGCTATACAGAGGAAACTCCTCATCCTGTACCTATTTATTGGGAATGTTGCAGGTCAGTAACGCGGCACCGGCGAAGTCGGCTATAAAAAAACAGTTAAAGTTTTATTTGCATAATGTCCGGGTTACTATGACAAATAAGAACGCCTTTATTTAAAAATAACCTGGATTTTAACTACTACAAAGTCACATTCTTAAAATAGATTTTTCTTTTAAACGCCGCATAGACATATTAGAATATTACGTTTTTAAATTAAGCATATTAGAAATGTATCAATTTTGTGTAGAGAGACGGCTTAGAGGACAAAAACTTTCACAGCAGTTTAGGATGCGTACTACTACTATTACTATTATTATTCAGAACACTTAAGCCACAGCATACGAAAAATAGACAATGTAGTACATGTTTAAATCTCCATGGGGGGAAAAATGTTTGCCTTTTGTTGTTTTTACCTAAATTACATCCTCATTTACATGCGAAGTTATGCCTCTGGAGTACATATGGATTGTATAATGTGAATATTACAGACAAATTACAGTGATGTTAATATTTTTTCCAGGTAATTAATCTTGCATAACTTTGTGTTTTTTATGATGTAAAGCACTTTGAAATACCTTGCTGCTGAAATGTGCTATACAAATAAAATTTGATTGATTGATTGTTGTGTTCACGCAAAAATGCTAATTTATTCTTTAGCATATTAGTACAGTACAACATATTTTATGGAAGAATTTTAAAATGACCAAATATCACAATAGGTTTTGTATAGCCTGGTCATTGCCTTGCAACGCAATTCCACTCGTTTCTAATCTCACTTCATTGCTCCACCTGGATTTTCTCCCATCAAAATGGATTTCTCTGGAAGAATTTCTTCAGTGAACAAAAGGAGAAGTTGTGAACGATGATATTGTCTGCCCTATTTTAGAATTGTCATCTGCCTGTAATTTTAGCAATGGCAGCGGAGGAAGTGAACAAAGCCATTAAGTGTTTGCCTCTTCCAAATGTTGAATTAACATTAACTGTCCTCTAGTTCAGCTCAGATGAGTTCCCCTCTTGGCAGTAGAGGGTTGTTGTTTACAACTTTGGGCATTTCCTGTAAGCTTCATAGCACAGAACTGGCGCATTACGTCAAGGCCAAACGTAGCATGTGGGTAAAATTTAAAACTCAAGTCGAGTCCACACCTCAAGCAAGCAACCATTTCTCAGTAGCCGAGAGTCCAGACTCTTTGTACAAAGCGAAGTGTAGAGCAAGGGGCTGTTTTTTTTTTTTTTTTTACCAGGATAGTGTGTGTGTTTTTTCTTAATTTTTATTTTTATTTTCTCCTAGCGCAATGTTCTAAACCTGAAGCTGGAGATTACATGGTTCTCACCGAAGAATCTCTTCTAAAAAATGACTTCCCAGAGGGTTCCGAGGTCACATTAGAGTGCAGCAATGGATATGAAGAAGAAAGTGGCTCTGGGATCATGAACTGCATCGATAATAAGTGGACTGAGCCAGATCTCAACTGCAAGAGTGAGTCCTGACTGACTTGCTTATTACATCTGATGAGCACAATATCCAATATTCTTTATGTGGTCATCTTGTGTCTATATAATATGTGTGTGTGTGTGTGTTTTTATATCAAAGAAAAAGACTGTGGTTTCCCTAAAGCAGAGGAACACATGGAATTTAATATCAGCCAGGGTACTCTGTTTGGTTCAGTGGTTAAAGTGACCTGTGAAGAAGGGTACGTATTATTACACATATTTAAATTTTGTAATTATTTGCTTAAAGGCCATAGTGTTATCTCAGAAAATCAAGTGTATGCCTTGACTTGCAGCAGTTTGACTAATCAGAGTGTTTTTGTTGATTGCTGCAATACCAGTATTTATGTACCATACAACAGTCTGATCTTCGTCAAGATCTTCATTTAGACATGTACACACATTTAAAAAACTGTTTAGACAACAGAATTTGTGAAAAAAAAATACATATGTTAACATCAGATGGAAAATGGCTTTAGTCAAAAAATTTATGGAGCTGCTTATACATTCTTCCAGACTAAACTACAGTTTTAAGATAAAAGAAAAAAAAAAATCTACTTTACTACTTCAGTTCAGTTCTTTGCTTTTGTAAGAGAATATTTAGTTTAGTAAAAACCTGAGTGAAATGCCAGATTTTTTTTTTATCTTTAATGGGCACACCCTGTGAGGTAGTACTAACCCGTCTAGGAATGACACATACTGTTTCCCAATGGATGATAAAAATAGGCACTATCCTGTGACCCTGCACTGATAAGTAGATGTAAAAGATGGATGTGGATATACACTGTATAATTTTATCTTATTACTTACATTCCTGAACTCACTGTTGCTGAAAATCAAAATTGTCTTCATTTTTAACTTTCTAGCATCCACCTGAAAGCTTTTGGTGTCACCCAAAGCTGACTGGTGTTTCATCCACTGTGAACAAAAGTCTGTCTCCATCTAGAAAAAATTATGCTGCCCCCATATTTTATTCTGGATTTTTTTATTACGTGCTGTTTTTAAAACGTAACTCTTGGAATGTTGGCCCAGTAGTTCAACTTTGCTTTCATCGGCTCATACCACATTCTTCCACGAGGATTTTGAGATTATAGCCAATATTATTTTTGGGAAGAAAGATAGGCTACACCCTTCCTATAGGGAAGAGAATGACTCTATCTGAAAAGAGTAAATACAAAATATAAAATTAGTAGCATAAGTGTTAAATATTAAGCCCTTCTCGCAAAGCTGAACTTTATTTAAGGTTAATCAGATTCTATCATTCGTTTTTATTTCCTTTGTCTTTATGCAGTTACCAGATCAGAGGATCAAGCTACAAACACTGCCTTCCAAAAGGGTGGTTTGGAAAGGCATCATGTAACAGTAAGTTTTGTTCAGTTTTAACTTTTTTTTTTTCTATACAGATGTTGCTATTACATGCTTGAACATGTAACAGCAATTTTCTTTTTCTCATTTTCTCAGTTGTCACTTGCTCCAAACCAACCGAAGTGGAACATGGAGAACATTCTTGGAGTAGTGACAATAAACCAGAATATAACCATACTATACATTTCACATGTAAACCGGGATACACCATGCTTGGGAATCATAGTATTCAGTGTACCAAAACTGGCAAATATAATTCTGAGCCTCCACAATGCATTGGTAAGTTCTTGTGTTTAATTTCTGGCTTCACAGAAGATTCTTTAGCCAAGACAACATATAAATAATTTGCAAATACATTTGTGAATAATGTAAACCATCTTTCAACTATAACTACAACTACTCAATGTCCAGCTTATCATTTCACCACCGTATAAAACTGACAGTGATCCATCCTGAGAGGAAAACCTAACCTCATCAGGACTAACTATTCATTTTCACTTGTTGTATAGGTTTTTGAAAAAAGTCTCTGGAATTTCAACATAATCAAAAAAAGCAAACACTAGCATCAGTTCAACTTGGATGATATGTTAGCTCTGCAAATTTTTCCATAAAAGAGGCAAATTGCAAAAGACGAGAATTTAAGATCCTTTATTACATGCAATAATGTATTACAATAATGAAACGATGCTGTAATTTGTGGTTGTATTGCATAAAAAAAACACTTCAAGCTTTCCTAAGTTTGTTTACTAATAGCCTAGAAGAGCGGTTAAACAGCGGCAGTCTGGAATGCAGTTCATTCTTCTGAAATCCTTATTCATGGTTTGAAATATCTTCTGGGTTTGTAGTTGTTGTGTTCAGACATGCTTTTTAACTTAAAGGTGTGTCACAAGACCATCTCTGTTTACTCTTTCTCGTTTTATCCAATTGTAAAACTAATATGAAATTAAATTGAATAAGTTTATTTTTAAGCTGAAGACAGTGTACTCACTTTACAGCAGGAGTTGCCAAGGGATCACCATAGAAACCTAGCACAATAACCTGGCTTTTATGTTTGAGCACTAAAGGATGAGACCATTCTTTTCTATTTGCCCTTTTATGCCTGTGCTTACCCACTGTGGGTTCTGTACTAACTGGATCATCCAGTCACTCCTAAACACTTCAGAGTACTTTACCTAAAAGTTACTTAACACTAAACTGTTTGTGACTCGTCAAAATGTGTCTTGCTAACATATCATCCAAGTTCAGCGTAGCAGCGTAGTAGCAGTTTTGAATAAGAGATTGCAACATAATTAGATACTTTCTGTGAATTAAACCTACAATCAAATGCATGCTGCATGACTGTCAGTTGTAAAGTTTGCTGTGCATGTCAAATTAAAATAACTTGCATGTCGCACATGTAGTCTATGCAGAAGATATGAATTTGGAATGATCTCAGCTAAATGCTTATTTATAGGTTTGACCACAGAAGGCAAAATTACAACAAACATTATTACAACTGCTCCCACAACAACAGAAAAAGGTATAGACTGTGTAACAAATCTATTTTTCCACAGCTACATGTTTTCATTGTACATTATGACATATTAACAACATGATTTGTATAAAGTTCTGTGAAAAAGTATTTTCCCCTTGACAGATTAATTTAAAATACTTAAATATATATAATAATCAAAAATATCAAGGAAAAGAACTGATCCAAACTAGCCTGGCCATATAGGAGACTAGTAATCGTTCCCCTTGTAAAATCGTTAAATAATTGATATATTAACCACATTTTTATAAAAATGTTACTCATCATATCCCAGTCCGATTACTGCCAAGACCTGTAGAATTAAGAATTCACTTAAATAGAAACTATCTGACAACATGAAATAGACTAAAATGATCAAGAAATTAACACACTATGACCTGGGTTTTTTTCTTACCTTGAAGTAAAACCCAAGCTAAAGGTGAAACTTGGGTTTTCCTACAAAAACAAATCATGTTTCTCCCTCTTACATTTCTGAGAGAACTTGTTTCACTGAATGCTTTTTGCAAAATTTAAAAAAGAATGAGAATATTGGATATCATGTCAACAGTGCCTGTGTTTTTCAATCTTAAATTGCCACAGTTTTTTAAATTAGTGCTGTCACACCTGCTGCCCACCATTGAGAAGTCACAAAGACATATTACAGGATCAATGTAAGACTTTTATGTATTGATATCAGGCCATTCAAAGGAAAATCAATTCAAATCAATTAATCATTTTTAAAACCCAGCACTAGTGTACATCTGCCATCTAATACAGAATTTAAATCAAATATGCTAACTTTCAAATATGGTGATGGAATAGAAACAGAGCTCCTGAAGAGGGTAAAGACTTTTTCACAGCACTTACGTATATTCTAAATCTACTCCCTCACATTAAACTGTCCCTCATTCAGCTTGAGATGATAATTATTTTTATGTAACAGAAACATCCACTGGTAATGGTTTGACTGCCACACCAACTTTTCACAAAGCCATAACTGTCACAGCTAGATCATCCACAAATATCTCAACACTGAAACAAGGTACAGAAACATGTTCATTTATAATCCTGCCTGCATATTTGTTACATGGATGTTAGAAATCATTATTCTGATTGATTAAACACATTTATTTTTATTAAAATTAGGAAATATATGACAACTGTACTAACTTTGTCATTTAAAGGTTACAGAATAAGACCATCTGAGAAAAATACTACACCCAGTACTTCAAAAAAAGGTATCCAAAGTGTTCTTTTAAAAAGCTGTAAAATGTATTTTTAAGTCAAGCTGGTAGGCAAAATTTTAACATAAAATTTGTCATTGCAGCAGGTCTCAAGGTTCTTTTTTTATTGTTGTTGTTTTTTTTGGTCATGATCGCATGTGTTTGGGTATGACACCAGTAAAGAAATTACATTACATTTCTAAGACAATATGGAATTTGAAAATCTTCAGTGTAGATTAGACGGGTCATACAAAGGCTATGTGTCATTAGTGAGTTTTTTAATTTAGTTCCCCCTTTAATGCCTAAACTATAATAACATATGTCTTCCTCCTAAAACAATAACATGTTGTTTTTTTTAAAATTTGCATCATTTGCTTTTATTTGTTCTGAGACATTATACGTGTTTTTCTCTCTTTTTTTGACTATTTTTTGCTTTGGGGCTTTATATTGTTTTTATGGCAACACATTTGTCTTGCTCTTCCCTTTGCCAGTTCATAAATCAATTTCTTGCCAACCTTTGACCATTTTGATTCCACCATATTTCTGTGTTTTACCTGTAAACATAAAACTACTTAATAACCAGCAGTTGGATATCAGTTTATCTGTATAGTAAAGTATTCTGATGAATTGTAGAGCTAAATTATCCTGTCTCACTTTAACTCACATTTAATTTAATTGCATATTTTCTGAAAGTGTTGTTTATAGCCTGTTTCTAATGGTTGTGGTTTTGATAAAGTTGACAGTTATGAAAAATTAGATTGTAACCTCCTAGTGAAACTGTATATTTCTGCTAGTACCTATTATTTATCCATTTCCTAACAGCGCACTCTATAGATAGAACATGACTTCACACTATTGGTTGTAAATCCTCGATAATCCAAATAGAATTACTTATGAACAGATCAAAGCCGCAGAAGTACAACATGGTGAATGTTTGTGTGAAAACATTAGCAAAGACAGATCCATAAAAGACAACTAAGTCTTAATATTTGCTGCCAAAAGTGTCCTGTTGATTTTTCGTTGTAGTTTAATGTGTTACAAGCAGATATGATGCTGTAGTTTGATTTAGGGTTGTCAGAAAACCTAAAATAACTACTCTAGGCCTGCTGTGCGCTTTGTGTTGTTTTTATAATACTTTGTTACTATTTATGTTATATTTCATTAGAGTCAGAATGAGTATTTTTTTTAATCAGTTTTCAAAAGCATTGTGAATTTTTATGTGTGTTGATGTTTAACCTAAAAGACTAAATCTGATCTTAACTGTAATGTAAATCCACTAACAGCACTAATTTGTTCTTACAGAACAGAATATAGAGACTTTAAATATAAACAAAGATAAAGGTGAGTTGTTCTTTTGAAATCCAAAGATGCATCATCATTGGTTGGGCTTTTACATTATTTTGTCTGTGTCATTACAGGATATACAGCTGTTATAATCAGTGTGGTGGTTGTTACGATAGGTAACATGGATTAAAGTGTCTATTTGAAGTTAAAATCACTATTCTCTATGTGTGAAATGGAAAATTATAAAAAAGGTATATTTTGCTTTATTTTCTTCACAGTACTCTGCCTAGTTGCATACTTTTTAAACAAGTTTCTTATGAGAAAAAAAGGGTGAGTAATTTTATTTTATAATATTTACTAACAACTGCATGTCTTTATAATTCTTCTTCTTTTCATGCTAATGTTCCCCTTTGCATGTTCTGTCCCTTCAACCTCTGCATGTTCACATATAAGTACACAGTAAGGTTGACCACTTTGATTCCATTATAGGATATTAAATTCACTGAAAAGCACTGAAACAATGTACAAGCATTCACCTTTAGGAGTTATGTTGTGTAGTGATTTAGTTGGTTTTTAATAACAAACCATTCTAAAAACAGTTAGGCATGTAGAGCTTTTAATGTATCTAACATTAAAAGCTGTTTAACAGCTTTTTTAAGAAAAGCTTTTTTAAAAAAAGCTTAAAATGAATATTACAATATTCATTTTCACCAATTAAAACTCACCCTACTTTATCTCTTTTGTATTTAAGTTCAAACTCTCCCATAGATGTCATTTTTCCCAGACTCTTCCCACTTGTTGGGTCATGAACTCTGACCTTCACTGCAGATGCTTTGGATCAGTGGTTCCCAACCCTGGTGATCAAGGCACACCACCCTGTGTGTTTTAGATTTTTTTTTTCTGCTTTCAAATGAAAGCAGTTTGGAAAACTCCTGTGATTCAACCATTAATTTAAATCAGCTGGACTGAAGCAAGGAAACACCTAAAACACGCAGGGCAAAGTGTCTTGAAGACAAGGATTGGGAAATACTGCTTTTGATAAGTCGTTGATGTGCTCTTGCAGGAATTTAGCTTGTCGGCCGCTTCTGTGAAGCTTTACCACCATGCCAAGTGTTGCATAGATGATAACGACTCTGATAAAGTCATAAAGTCTTAGAAATAGCTTTGAAACCTTTTCCCAGGCTGAAGGATGTTCAGGATTCTTTTTGTCATCTGGTCTTGAAGTGAAGACAAAACACTCAGTTTAGACTGGGCAGCACACTCTGCTTTCTTCAAGGTTGCTAAACATTCTACTAATGTATAATCGGGTGAAAGGGGGCATTCATTCTGTCAAATCATACTGGATTTCAGTACTTTAATATTTTTCTCCAAAATATTTCTATTACAGTGACTAACATTTAATTCCCTGGAATGCTAATTACAAATGCATTAAAACTTTTTTTTTTATTATAAATATTACGGTAAAATAATTCTCACACAAATTCCTTATTTGATGACACTATAGCTCATATGACACTGGAGAAGACCTGAAGCCGGAGTTATTACAGTTCCAAACTCTTTAAGTGTTCCTCTTCATTCAGGTATCCATTTCATATGTACTTTCTGACCTAAGACCATCAGAATACCAAACAGTCCTGTTTAACTTGTTTATGAAATGTGAAGTACTGACATGAATTTCACGTTGAAACAAGAAGAAACATCACTGTTGTCAGTTTTCTCGTATCACCACTATGGAAATGCAATTCTGATTAAACAGTGTCTCCTTGCTTCCTTGTCTCTGTTTTTAGATCTGTTGGAAATGGACCCATTTGTTAGGACATCTACTGCAGATAAAGGACTGCCAAACTCTGAGTGCCTTACCAACAAGCATTGGACAAAACAAGTGGCTTTCATTTATAGTTTTATTTTTGCACTTTTAATCGGAGAAGACCAAACCTATTATAATACTATTGCATTGTGTCAAAGCTTAATATTTAGAAGCACTTTTTATAGTCATTTTTATAATTAGTCTAAATAAGTTGTAAATATTTTTATTTCACTTAATATTTTTATATGTATTATTTATGTTGTAAACCATTTTTCTACATATGTTATAAATTATTTCAGTAATTTAAAGAACACCCACTTTAAAGTTTTTGAGAAAGCTTTATTCTTTGAGCTTCCAGGTTTTCCTGTTGTGTTCCATTTTATCTCAACAGAGGCATAATACAAGTTGTTCAGGAAGGACACAATGGGGATAATTCAGCTTTTAGTCTGCATTGGAGGCTGGTGAAGATACTATCTGTTATTCGCCTCCTGACTTGACTTTCTTTTCATAATTGTTTATTGTTCTCGGGTGGTTTTATCTACTCTGCAGAACAACAGAAATCCTTTTCATTAAGAAAGATTCCAAAACATCTCTACAATGTAACATTTTCAGATAAAAAAGGGGAAAAAATAACATTTTTAACAATAAAGCAATGTATATAAAAATGTACTTTTGTATGAATACGTAAAGGAAGAAATGTAAATTAAACACTAAAGTCCTTTTATAAGCTCAGATCACTGGAAAACTATCGAACTCTACATTGAGTAATTTATTCCATGAATTAAAAAGTAAATAGTGCCAGGACAGAACAGGATAAAATAATTATCCTGTTGACCCTGTGGTCCCAAAAACTGATGATCCTTCATTGTTCCATGCACTTCATGTAAGAGGTCACTTTTTTATTGTTGTTTTGGAACCCTCAGAGAATTTATTTTTCCTGTTTCCCATCCTTGTGGTTTCTTACTGCAGCTTCTTCCTGTGTGAAGCCAGGCATTCACATTTAATTACTTAAATATTTTGTTGAATAACTGTGTGAAAAGGCATAGCCAAGCCACAAATATTGTAAGCATTCATTATATGAGCTCTATGCCTTGGTTATGAGGGCAGACAGTTTATTTCGATAGAGGGGTAGTGTCTCTCGAAGGCCATGACGACAGCAGCTCGGTACAGCAATCCTTCATTCACATCCCAACACTCTAAACTATTCTCAGTGGTACTTCTTGGACACAGTTTACACACTTCCATTTGGTTTCTTTCCGTAGTAAATATGCAGATTGTAATAGTTAATGATTACATAAACTTTGAAAACTTTGGGTTGAACCATTTTAGAACTGATTAAGATTATAAGTTAATCATATGACAGTCAAACTCATACAAGTCATAAAAACAACTGAATCCACTGTAACTGCCCCTCAAAAATAGTCTACTGGTGTTCATAAATAATTGTCAGCGATGAACATAATTGTTTTTCACTCATTATTCTTTAAACTGAATTTCAGATACTTTCTGCAGCATTATTTATAAGCACTAATCTTTTAATGTCACCAGCTGGTGTTTATTAATCTTGCTTAAAACCATTTAAGTAATTCCTGTCTAGAGAATTGTTTATAAATACATCAGAGGCCAAAAATGTTGGTCAGTATTGTAGACACCGTTAAAAAACAGACTACAAACAAACTTTTATAAGTTAAGACTGGTGATTTTAAGACATTGAACTGCAGGTAGCAAACAAAATTGTCTGCTTGGACTAATTTGTTTTATAAAACCATTTAAGAATGGATAGAAAAACCCAGTGTCTGCTCATTCTTGTGAACTGTCTGTGGAAGTGAGCACAGCAGAGAGTAATCAGAGGCCCATTGTGTTGAAGCAGACTCGACCTTAACTTTGTGGATATAGTACAATGTGTAACAGTAACGTACACATCTGTGCAAATATATTTCATAATTTCAACAAATTGTACCACAAAAATATTCCGATAGAGCATGTTTGTAGCTAGATACAAAGATTCGAAGAAAATGTAAGTTTTGTTTCTAGCTCAGATATGTTCACTATCTCTGCCTGAGCCGCTTTCACAGTTAATCCATAAACTAATTGCTGCTGTTTATTATTTATTTTAACAAATGTTATGACAGTGGTATTTCCACTGGAAATCTTTACATGAGAAGCTCCACCTTGACTATTATTGGGTCTGGCTCTGTTAGCCAGCTTGTTCTGTCTCTTTTCATCTCGATCAGAACTGCCTGATCCCGACCAGACCACAGCATAGTGCATGGTAGAGCAAACAACACAATGGTAAACAGTGCTTCACAGGAGATTGCCCATGAGTTCAGTTAATTGTTGAAGTAAACACTCGGGTACTTAAAAACCTCCACAACTTTAATGCCTGAGGCCTGAATAAAAAAGTGAAAAGGAATGTGAGACGGTTAGGAGTGGGACAGCGAAGGGGGTTGGTAGATTAACTATAAGTATAAGAGAGATACTGGTGAAAACTTCACTTCCTCACAATGTATATTTTTTGCACAGTATCTATTTTCATATAAATACATATTCTAGCACTTTGGGGTTGTGCGCCACTAAACATCCCTTTTCCAGGAACACCTATTCACTGTTGCTGAATCCACAACCCATTATAGCTTTGATGCCAGTCTCTGTAGTTTGATGATTATCTGTCAGAACTTTTAATAAGAAATGCATATAGTACAAATTTGAAAATAAAGTTTGCTAAAGATTTTACTAGATTTCCACCACTGTCAATAAAATTTAAAATGATTGAACAACTTATGAAAAAGGGGTTTTAAGTTCTGTCAATATTTAAGATTGATATCATTACATATCAAAAATGTGTAGTCTTATGGGTCGGTTTTCAGATCATCAAGGTACTACCTTAAGGATTGTGTTGAATAAGGTCCCAATACACAAGCTGTTGTATAAAATTAGAAGTAAGAGTAAGAGATTTGTGGCACTAATGCCATGTCAGCAGATCTTGAAGAGTGCAGTGCAACTTAGCTTGATGCTGATTCATATTGAGTCATCATTTGCTATATTAAGACTTTCAAATTTCCACTTTGCATGTAATTTCACTGAAATACCCTTTGCTTGGCAAACAATCTACCATTTGCCAAACTAGCACATCAGTTTCTCCACACTTCACCTTTCATAGCTTCTGAAATTTATAGCTTATTTATGATCACATTGGTGTCTTTTTTTGCATGAACATAATAAGCTTTCTAGTTCTGTTTTTAGAGACCTAAAAGTATATTTTTCTGATGTTCCTTTATCTCAGTAAGCAATATTAGAAAGATCCAGAGTGATATTTGGAAAATGGGAGTTTCCTCCCATTTTCAGCAATTTTTTCCCCCTGCTGACTTGTCTCCTTTTCTTTCCAAAGTAGTTTTTTCCGCTGCAGGGAGTGAAGTTCCATACCCGCCCAACTTGGCAGCTTCCTTTCTGTTAGCTGTTAGATATTGTAAAATGCCTTCCAAAATACAACACTTTCAGAAAAAACACTTGTTCATTTGTTTACCACTACACTTCAGTTCATACGTGAACTACAGAAATTTTAAAACTAAAACGCTGAGCTCACAATCTAATCAACACGTTGTCACTTAACATCTGCCCTGTTTCCACTGAAACCTCATAAATCCCTGTCCTGTTTGTGAAGAACAGGAAAGGCTGTCAGTCCATCCTCTTTGTGGAAACACTGAGATTGTTTCCTTTCCATTTACAGTAAAGCTTCCCCAATGACTGTGGAAACACATTTATTTCATCTCATATCCAAGCCTTATTTGGAAAAAATTGGGTTTGTTTTCTACTATAAGTAATAAATTATTCAAACTTGGTACAAAAGCAAAAACAGGAAATAATCAAAGACTTTCAGAAGTAGAAATATTTTAATGCTCTTCGGAAGTTTACTTGCTCTCACGCTTGAGTTTAAAGAAAGGGTTTCAGAATTCTGAGGTTTAACAATGTTAATTTTGACAGGGGGATTTCAACATTTTCAAACACCTTGGTGCCCATCTTATCAGCATCAGAAGGGTCCACAAGTAGGCCATTGGCTTAGCGACAGAACTAAGTTCACATGACTTCCATAATCCTGTTCCTCTACACTGCTGACCGGAAGATCTTGGAAAAACAGTTGTTGATGGTGCTGGAAAAGTTGAACTAATAGTGAACGGTTGTACTGGTTCAGTTTGCTGTGTGTCTTGGTGATTTCTTAGTTTTGATCACTCAGGATCTGAAAAATAAGACAAAGAAAAAAAAACCTCACTGAATACAACAGTATTTGCAGCATACAGTATCATAAAACAGAGTAATACCCACCCTTCGGTGAAGATCAAACAAAACAGGGAGCGGAGAGGGAACCGACATCAGGTAAAGCGTTGTTATCTGATTTGGATCCACACTCCGCTTTGGACAATGGATCATAAAGTTCAGCCACGTGTTTTTGCTTACCTCAAGCTAGACAAAGGAAACATGGTTTTGGGCCTTGAATGCTTGCATAGTGGAAGTGCTTTTATTAATAAAAAAAAAGGAAGGAAGGTGAAGAACATGTTCTTCAAATGTCTAATCAACATCTTCAAGCACTGCAGAGGCCTGGTAAGGAGACAATAATTTGAATTTGATGTGTATAAGCAGTAATACATCTAAAAGTTGCAGGATACTAACTCTCAGCTTGATCACCTCTGGTGTTTAATTTATGTTAATGACTTAAGAGATGCAAAATTTAGGTTAATCTTAACATTACACAATACATGAAGATACAATGCACAAATGTTGAGGGTGAAAGATAAAAACAAAATACCTTCTTTTCCTTTTTGTGTTCACATTTAGTTTAAATTCAGATTCAAATACACCTAAAAAGCCACATGACTGTTACATTTTAAACTAAACCACAGAGCTGGCTCTCATGACAGTTCTTCAATTATGATCAATTTTAATTTTGTCTCACAGTTCAAAGAGGAGGAAATTCTTTCATACAATAGACCTTCTAGTTAACCCTGTTACAGTTAAACATTTAGAGGAGGAAGGATGCAGAAAGGGGGTCAAACATAGGAAACAATGTGGTTTTACACATGAGAAAAACAAGAACAAGCACATACACACACAAGAATATGCTGTCATTATCGAGCATCTGAGGGTCAACATGCCAGTCTGACCGGTACAAAAGCTGCTTTGAGTCATCTGTCTGGGAAGAATCACTTAGGTGATTACACAGAAACACGCAGAGTCTGGAACTGGGTGGTTTTGGCATAATTTTGCTGTGGTTATACAAAAAAAAAATATGCTGGAAATGAGAGGAAAACCCTCAAAGCAGATTGGTCTGGAACTTCTCTGTTAAAGTTGTTCTCATGAAAAGAACAGATGGTGATCTTTAAGGAAAAACAGAACATGAATGATGTCCACTTTAAACTTGTCATAAGAGGAAGAACGGATGTTAGGCATGGATACCCTCCATTGTCTATAGCGTTCATGTCGAAACCAATTTTTAAAAGCTCTTGAACTTTTAAGTATTTTCACCCGTTTGGATGTTAAGTTTCACCAACTTCCTTCTGTCATTTTAATTTCAGTAGAAAATGTCACTGTTGGATAATATTAACGTGAAGGGTTCTTATGATACTGGCCGATTATGGCTTACTGTTTTTTTAGTTCAATGATTCTGGTAAGAAGAGCCAAACTACAACAGTAATTTAAAGCTTGCTTAAGATAAGTGCTTTGATTTTGATTGAATGGTATTTAAAACATGCTTCCCACACAAGTCAGAACATGCAGGGCCTCACTTAACACAAGAGCTACTGTGTGCTCATCACTTACAAGAAAGAATGCAGTCCAGTTAACACTCTTCATGATCATAAACATTTTATGGCACTTTTATGAGGTCATTTGGTTAAATAAAAACAGTTGGAGGAACAGTGAGGAATATACAATTAAGAAAAATATAAAATACCACAGTATTAGATATGAATGACTGGTTATACCAAATCAATCCATTGCATAAAGCTCTCTTTCTCAAAATACAGTTATTTTTGCACTTCTTTTAATGTTTAAACAAGCCTGTAATTTAAACATCTGTCCTCAATCTCCTCCCCTATGTGCATATGTCAGAGGAAACCTAACAAATACCAACCGGTGAGGTCAGCAAAAACAGAGATTGGCTACATCAAAACATCATGACGAGTTCATGTTTACACTAGCCACTCCCTATGACTAACGCTTTTCTTCACTAAGAATATTTTGACAGTGTTTACGTTTGCTGTTGATATAGAAACACACTCCCAGTAATTTGCCTGGATGATGACCCATGATGACGTTCTGGAGATAAAAAATGTAATCTTGTAATCTGAGCCTTTTTCCTTTTAAAATGCAGCCCTTTTCAGCTTAAATTTAGTACAGCTGGAAACAGTCAGACGGCAGTTTCAAGTCCTTTGAAAAGGATTGAAAAGCTCTAACCATTCAGCTCCATTTGGAGCAACAGCATTAAATGATGTTATTTCTGATGGCAGATGTGTAACTGTATATCGGACAAAGCTGACATCAGCATTGGCAAAGTGAGTTGGGTGGTACTAGACCTGAGTCTGTGAATACTTATGTGGTGGCTTTGAGCACATGCTTATACTTAAGGTTTTATGGTACGTTTCAGAAGACCTATGGTAGCCAAGTCAGTAGATGCAATCCTTTTCCCTAATAGACAACTCTATTTATATTCAACTAGTGATATAACAGGTTAAATGGTCTTTCTAAATTCTCCCTAAGTGTGAGTGTGTGTGCATGGTTGTTTGTCCTGTTTGTCTCTGTGTTGCCCTGCGACAGACTGGCCACCTGTCCAGGGTGTACCTACACCCTCCAAGTGGAGGAGTTTAAGTATCTCGGGATCTTGTTCACAAATTAGGGAAGAAGGTAGCGGGAGATCGACAGACGGATTGGAGCAGCGTCTGCAGTGAAGCGGGCGCTGTACCGGTCCGTTGTGGTGAAGAGAGAGCGGAGGCTAAAAGCAAAGCTCTCAATTTATTGGTCGATCTATGTTCCCTACCCTCATCTATGGTCATGAGCTTTGGGTCATGACTGAAAGAATGAGATCACAGATACAAGCGGCCGAAATAGGTTTTTCTTCGCAGGGTGTCTGGGTTCTCCCTTAGAGATAGGGTGAGAAGCTCGGTCTTCCGGGAGGGACTCAGAGTAGATCCCATGCTCCTTCACGTCGAGAGGAGCCAGTTGAGGTGGCTCAGGCATCTGGTTAGTATACCTCCTGGTCGCATTCCTGGTGAGGTGTTACAGGCACGACCCACCAGGAGGAAACCCAGGACACACTGGCGGGATTATGTTTCTCACCTGGCCTGGGAACGCCTTGGGATTCCCCCGGAGGAGCTGGAACAAGTGACTGGGGAAAGGGAAGTCTGGGCCTCCCTTCTTAAGAAGCTACCCCTGTGACCCGACCCTGGTTATGCGGAAGAAGATGGATGAATGGACAGATGGAAGATGGATATATATATCTGAACTTGTGACATAACACTGTCTGTAGTTTTCTTTACGAATAGACTTTATTTTTCTGTAAAAATACCCTTCTTTGTCTCTTTCTGTTTCTTAATAGCAAATTTGCATGTGTGGCAGAAAATCATTTACAGAAATGCTTAACTATTTACTTTTTGAATGTACCTGTGTTAATTTGAGAAACAAACTACTGTCAACTTAAATTCAGTTATAATTCTACAAATGCCATACTGATCATGCAATAGAACTTCTATGATGTTAAGTTGGGAAATCATGACAACAAGCAACAAGAAAACAAAATGTTATTGAACATTATTACAACAAAATCAAATTGGTAAATTTCTTAACCTCTTAAAGTCACTTTAAAACACTTGGTTTGTCTCAGTTAATTCATTTTAATTTGTACATTTTAATAATTCCCACGCACATTTACATTGACTAATGCAGAATGACTGTATGCCATGAGTATGAAATGGTTTCCAGTTATGGACTTGTTATCTTGGCTGAGACTGGCCCTTTCTCAACTTTTTCACCATGTTATATTTTGTTGCAGTGTCAGAAAATCATGCAGTGAACAACTTGCTACAAAATGAACCAAAAGCCCAAAACAATTACTTCTGCTGTGAAGCAGGACTAATCACAGGCAGAGCTCGCCAAGGCTGTATGAGGCCCTAAAGACAATTTTATTGGGAGTCCACCAGCCACTACAGCACCATTTTCCTTTAATGTTGTTAATACCTGATCTTTTTTTATTATGTGGAAAAACACAACTTGTTTTATAGTTATAGCTATGTATCTTTATAATTAAGATGTTTATAAAAATTGTAATTAAAAACAATTATCTAAAATAATTGTATTTGCTAAATCCCAGAATAATAAATATTCTATTAGATATCTTTAATTCTGATAAAAAATAAAAATCCAAATAATTTTTCCTACAGTCATAATAAGGAGTAAAATAGTCAATTTATAAAATGAAATCAAGGTCCTACAGGGACACAATCAGCCATTTAAGCATAAATTTGAAAATGTTGCACAAGCCTGATGGCTCAGCTTCCAGACCGCTGAAGCATTTAACCAGAAAATCTATTTAATTAAACATTAAAAAAAGGGAATCGAGACAGAAACCATTAAACACACAGTGAAAGTAACCCGATTCGTTCCCCAATAAATAATAATAATAAAAAAAACGTTCACACAAAATTTTCGATAACAATAAAACTTTTTTATTCCATCAAAACAATTCAGATTTGCACCTGCACAAGAGATCCTTCCAGCTCTGCGGCTTGGTTGACTGAAATAAGTGCAATGCTGCCATCTTGTGGCCTTTGGTGGATATTCACAATGTACCTGAAGCAAAATGTTGATTTTCCCTCCACATTGTAACCGATTTCAAATGGTGCTAGACATGATGAAAACTCTGAACACCAGAGGAAAACGGTCAGCCTTGATTAGAGGGTTGGAAGAATGGATTCCTATGCTCTTGTCTATTTAATAGCTGATGCTTAAGATTTGCAGAGCCATAGTCTGTCAATATGCAACCCATCCCTGGTCCTATTTTAAATTGTTTTGAAAATTACCATCACAAACCAAACAGCAATCCTACACTGATTGCTAACGTGAAGTCTGTTCCCGCTCAAGAACACCGATTTCAAATGGTGCTAGATGGGATTTTAGACTCTAAGACACCATCTGAAACCAGTTCCCTGGGGAGGAGGACTTTAAAGCCGACACAGCTCCTGGCACAACTGGGGGAAAGAAACTAATGCTGTTGTTTTCAACATGTTTTATGATTTATCTGCAAGGACGAACCTAGAAATGCAGCACCTTCACTTTTGCATTGTCAGAACACTTTAATCAACATCGAACATCAGTGAAAGCTTCATTGACCTACTGTCAGTCTTATATTCTTTCTTTTTTATTTTGTTCTTACACTTATCAAATAGGGCAGGAGAATGCTGTTGGCATTCTCTTGCCTGTTTGTTTTTTGTTCTCGCTGCATTACAGTAGCAAACTATTTTATCTCCAGAGAATGCTGATCTACTTTTTACTTGTATGAAAGTATGAAAAACAAACTGCTCCTCATTGTTTTAAGCAGCCTTCAAGGTTAAGTATAGAGCTGCAATTCCACAAAATAATGAAAAACTAAATACCAGCCTGCATGTTTTTTTTTTTTAAATATAAATAGATGTCTATTTTTCTAAACAGACATCTACTTGTACATGTAGACTATGTAATTTGGGCATAGTACATAGTGTACTATGGCCAATATAAAGATTTTTGTTGAAAGGTAGGCAAACTGATGCTGTAAAGTTTCTTAAACCTAAAAAGGAAACAGACACTCAGCTCAACGTTTAATGCATCAGATGGCCAAGTTCTCAGGATGGTAGGACATAGCAAAATGAAAACACAGATCAAGCCAGGCAGAAACTGTCAGTGAATCACGGTGTGGAAAAATAGATCTCAGCAGCATTCCCACAGACTTCTTTGTCAGAAATGATGGCATATACTGTGTTTTCTCCTGGGCCAAC
This sequence comes from Brachyrhaphis roseni, assembly GCA_903066815.1. Lineage (NCBI taxonomy): Eukaryota > Metazoa > Chordata > Actinopteri > Cyprinodontiformes > Poeciliidae > Brachyrhaphis > Brachyrhaphis roseni. The sequence continues at coordinate 29,344 of CAEFZY010045945.1, forward strand.
TTCAGCTATCCGGTGCTGCTCCTGGTCCAAATGGGGTCGAATGTAATTGTAGGCAGAAAAAACAGGTTCTGAAAGGAGCAAATAAAAGTGTTAACAAGTGGTATCTGACTGTTATGAGAAACTGATTCTGGTATTTCTTTTATTTTGAAATAACAGAACACTCACTGTACGTTGTAGGTCTGGCACTAAATGTGTGGAATTATCCTGGCCTGTCAGAGCCTCCGGCTCCTTGTTATCCTATTGATGGGAAAAACAACTACTCCAAACTTTCATGTGTCTGTTGGTTACTTCCTAATCGCTTCTTCACTATTAGTTTAGTGTCATGGCTTCTAAAACAAAAACTACTGTACTAGATTTCAAGGATGTTTTCATCCTAGATTTCATTTAGCCCTACGGATGCGTGCCTTGGCCAAAAATATCCTCGCTTTCGGTAGAACCTGCCACTATTTACATGTCTGCTGTGTCAGCTTCAAGAATAACTCAGGCAGCCATTGTGGTTTATAGGCTGCAGCGCTTCCTACATCCATCTCCGTCTTGTTTATTATGACGAACCACGTAACATCGGGGTCTGAGAACGTCACTGTGCGTTCCTGTCTCCTGCTCCTTTGTTCTTTTAACTCCAAGCCCTTTCACCCTCTCCTTTGCGAGCAGAAGCTTCTCACTGCATCAAAGCTGTTTTATTTTTTTCTGCCGAGTCACCTGACCATCCACTGCTTGTTAAAGGCACATCAGCCCCTTTAAAAATCAAAACAAAAGGAACTTACGCAACCATTAGTTTGATTTGGAACAACATCAAACTGAATGTACTGCTCACTTTTAACACAAAACAGATGGAAATAAAACAAAAGAATTCAATTAAAGTGAAATAAGAGAAGCAAACCAAATACATTTTTAAATAATTAAAAAAAAGACATCCTGATGGTGTCTAACCAGCTTTGATGAACAAATCCATCACTGCATTATGCCGTGCAGGCTGTCAGTAGGTAATTGATGTCACCAGTAGAGAGTCACTGGGTTTGGTCCCATTGGAACAGGTGACGTAAAATCAACAGTGAATGCCTGCATACGTGCAACCTTGTGTTACGTGTGCATAACAGCATGGGGCGGAGCAGTGTGCATGGTGCACGTGTAAACAGTGTAGGTGGTTAATCCTCTTACAGATTATAGGTCCTAATTTATCAGGAGTGAGAGAGGCAACCTTATCAAGGTAATGTGTTTTTAAACTACCTCCTGACAGTTGTGCAGCAAAGTGAGTCAAGATGTGAATCTGAAGACCTTATTTGCCAAATGTTAAATTGTAAGTATACATATATACAGTTTTAATTACACTGATTAATCTGAAAAACAATCACATGATGCAAAAGTACCAATCAGATGTCACTTCCTGATGACTTGGCCCATTTGGAAGAAAAACTCAAACACACAAAATGTTTGGATCATTAAAGGATCTTGAGTTTAACCTTCTGAATTGCATCATTGGCTGGGGATTGTGAAACATTTGTAGAAGTGAGAGCCTCGACATGCTCAGAACAGCCTGACACTGTTTGTTCGACCCAAATGCACAATGGATGGAAATAACTACCACACATCGAGGAGTTGATTTACACGTTGTCACAATCTTTTGGCTCCTATCCTGCCAGCTGGGATATATCAGATGTTTTGTTGATAAAGACGGTGGCGTAACGTGTTAAACTAGCTGCTTCAGGGCATCTTCAGAAAGTAAACTGGGTCTCCAGTTTCTGAAACAGGGAGCACCTTTATAAACACAAGGGACAAAAACAATCTTATTTGCCTAATTTGCAACTTGATGTCCATTTTAGGTACTCAGACAAACCTACAGAAAGATAAACAAGCAATTAAATAATTGGAGCACAGAGCGGCCTCTTGGGTTGCATCACAGTCACTAACTGGAGCACATAAGGTGTCTACCTGCGAACAAATGCTGCCTCACACTTGTCTATTAATACACCGTCATGTAGCAAGGCCAGCAGTGCACCGGGTTTAATTTTAGCACTGTCATCTCTCGGCCCTGTGCCACTTCCCATTCTATAATCTGAGTGTAGGAGGGATCTGTTTTGGAAGCCAGTGGGTCGCTCGCCATTTTCTCTGATGGTCTATGTTGGCCACAGGTGATGCTGGCCCTGCGCTGCAAACACATTTTTCAGGATATTCACAGTGCTCCTTTTGTCTTTGAAGTATGTCTTCGCTCATTTTTAACAAACAGCATCAGCTGAATTTTTAAGCAGAGACTGCGTTCTTGTTATAACTACATCTACTGCTGGCAAAATTTGACCCCAAAACTGTGATTAAAACTATGTTGTGTCTATTTGCTTGACTTGAGAGGCTGCACCTCACCACAAAAGGATAACAAAATAACTAATGAGGTCACATTTCCTTGTTTGGGAAACTGGGTCACTTGTTCCACTGGTCAGCCTAGAAACTCCTGGTAAACATGATGGCTGATCCTCACAATCCATAAAACATGGAATGATGCGGTTTTCCAGGCCAGCTCACCTAATGTACGGCACATACTATAATACATGCATTTGGAAACATGTAAAAACATAGTGCCAAACCTTGTCACTTACTCTCTGATCATATTATACCTCTTACTGGAACCTTGATGTGTTTGCCTAAAAACTGCCATAACACCATTACCTCCAGGAGTCAAGTTTCTATTCAGCGAACATAATTAAAGCTATAAAGGTATTCTTCCCTCCCTTTCGCTCTCTCTCTCAGCCTCTCTTCTTACATTTGCTTGCCAGTGGTTTTGCAACTCATGAGCTCTATTGGTGATTCAGCCGATGACTGAACAAATCCACTCGACAGGATGGTGTTTGCCGCCCCTACCGTTCTCATTTTCACCTCAGGCACTGTGATAAGTTTGGCAGGTGAGCAACAGGAAGCACCACACCTTCGAACATCACAATTGAATCAAGTTAGATTAGAGGCCCGCAGTGTATGTGCCACCCACAATAGTGTCACTTCACTTTTGACTCATTTTGTGCCACGTAGGGATGATTTTCAATGTCTAAGGTAGTAAATTTGCTAAGTGGTTCACAACTAAATAGCAAAAGGAGTAAAATCAAGGTACAATTCAGCTGAAAAATAGCTTAAAGAATGTACAGTTCATTTTAATTTTATTAGAACAAAATGTGTTAAAAAGACCCAGAAAAACAAACAATGAGAAATAAAGAGGAGTGCAGCAGATCATTTGGTCCAATTAGTATTTTACTCAACAACGCCCCCTATATTCGGGAAGCATATCTTGTTTTGAACATATCAAGTGCGCACTATAAAGCCAGATTACTATTTCGGACTCTTGAGGTCTGTGTGACGCAGCAAAATCCTGATAGACAACGGAAACTTAAATAAAGCTGCGTCATCTCTGAGTTTGTATTTCCTCTGAAAAGACGCAAACAACAGCCCAGTCCTCTCGCACCGAATTTAAACAACGTTTATCTGCGTATCTCAAGAATATGAGTATTTTTCTTTTATTGGATAACAGTGTCGTGGAATGTCGGTAACAGAATAAACATAGCCCGTAAGGCCACGGGACAGTGAATGATTGTGGTAATATGTACTGCGTAACATCGTCCTCTCCCACAACAGGATTACGCACTATCCATCTCTTGCGCAGCATCCTATTCCGAGCTCTTCCTTGACACGCCATCCCTGCCGATTCCACGTTTTGTTTACATCCACATTTAGTCATTAAAATCGGACAAAAGTCGAGTTTTAGAGCAACCACAAGCAGACTGACATGCCGTCGCAGCGAGTTTCGTCCCTCGCAGTGGAAATTCCCACTGGATTTCATGTGGCTTGTCGGACTTCGCGCTGACGCAGTTTCATTTACCTGTTGTCATACCGATGATGAGACATCAGGATTATTTAAAAAAAGTGTTCAGAACCGTTCTCATTAGAAAGCCCCAGCCTATACACGGCTGTGACAAAAACACTTTTATTCGCTTTCATGAAACATCAAGCAACTCTTTTCCGAGCGCCTCCAAGCTCTGATTCTTACCTTCTCATCTGGCGCTCCGGTGGTTATGAATTACATAGTGGTATTCTCTACGCAAGCTACGCAGTATTATGTCGCTTCGACCATGTAATAACACAAATAACTTACGTGTTTAGCTCAAGCCTTTCCTCCATCTGTGCTGAAGAAATGTGTACCTCATCCTGGCCGGCGCCACCCAGTTCCGGCCCTCGCTGAATATTGACTCCGCCAGGTTCCCGTTTTGGCCTTATTCTGGTTATTATCAATCTCAGAGCGCATGTTTGTCACAGTGTATCCCTTAACGATTTTCCATAGCGCAACATGGGAACCCCGCCCCTGACACTCCTCCGATCACTGATTGGCTGAGAGGATGGCGAGCGTTTCCTCATCGAGATACTCACATGTGGCTGACGCATGTTTACAAACATCGTGTAAGATCACATGGTAATGAGCGTCCATTTACCGTAAACTACATCCCTCTGACGCTATGGCCAGATGTCGTGCTGAGAACTTTTTCTGTTCGTTTTTTTTCCTTATTGCAGCTTTATGAAAAATGAATTGTTGCGTATGTGTTTTTATTATAGTTATTTTTTGGTTTCTTTGTAATGATTAGCTGTATGATTATATCAGTTACTCTCTTATTCTCTCATCCGTGGGCATAAGAAACAGAAACAGTCATTTTACATTTGTGTCCGAAAGGCTAAAAAATATACCCATTGGGATACTTTATATATAAACTATATATATATTTAAAGCAATGACCAATTTTGTGCTTTAACTAGACAAAAACAGCAGTTAGGCTTTTGTTGCCACTTATCTTGGAGGATTTTCAATTTTTTCCTCACCGTTTTTTCTTTGTTTGTAAATTTCCATAGATGTTTCATAATGCTGGAAGATCCAAAAATCTGTCATACATAATGATAGAAGATGCTCAGATCTTCTTGGAACATTTTTGCAATGCCATCATTTTCCAGCAGATGGCAGTGCGACCCAGCGTTCTTCCTTTGTTTCTTTCTTTCTTCATTTATCTCTTACAATGGTGATTATAGAAAATAAAACAAGACAATAGAGTCAAGTACATATAAATCTATCAACATTTAACTACTACTAATAGAACTAGTATTACTATTACTACTAGTATTACTACTACTACTACTACCACCACCACTACTACTACTACTACTACTACTACTACTACTACTACTACTACTACTAATAATAATAATAATAATAATAATAATAATAATAATAATAATAATAATTGAATAAATTTACCTTGAAAGTTTCCATTTTTACTTGAATGTTTTCATACGACTTCAATCCATAGAAGCCTATATCTTCTAATATGAAGAGTATCTGGTTTAAATTAATGTAAATCAAGACTATAGCACAATAGATTTGCTTTCCTACTATAATAGCGTTTATTGATTTTGTGAAATAGACATTTATTTTCTGACCCACATTATGGCGACTTAAACGGTGAAGAATTTTTGAGATAAACTTGGAGATCCATTCAAGTTGTTTACGGTTATTGAAGCACATCGCTGCTCTTTTTTAAAGTCATTTACGGTAAATGACATCATTACGTCATATATCTTTTGAGTAGCTGGCAGGAAACTCATTAGCACAATCAAAGGAATCCCGCTCAAATGAAAACTTCGAAATCTCTTCATGTAAGTACACTTATCTGGAGGAATACATACAGAAAAGCAATTCATTGTGTTTTAGAAACAATTTGCGCTCACTGTGAAAAGGAAAACAGACTGGCTCTTTTATGTTACCACCGTTTGCAGTTTTTTTTTTTTTTTTTTTTTTTTCAAAAATAGCCAAACTCAAAAAAACGAGTTAAGGTTAAAACTTCTCATCAAGTTTAGACGAGAAACTGATAGATTGATCTCGTTTAAATGACAAGAAATGCCCGGTAGATGGTGACAAAATACAATTAGTGCTTTGTGGGATAAAAACTGAGTCACCCTTCCATGTTTATTTCAGGCAGTAAACTTGTTTGTTATTAGGCTTATGTATGACTATCTGTCTGTCTTCCTTTTTTAGAAACCTTTTAATGTTCAATTTAAATATACGATATTGGTACTCAGTGCAGTTTTGATGCAATTTCATGGTGACATTTTTTGTTTTAATATTCATGCTTGTGGAGTGATATGGCTTTGTTTATAGTCATCTTTGATCTGCTACCAGCAAACACCACCCTTCTGACCTTTGCGCCCTCTTCACTGTACAGACAGTGGTAGCCTTTAGCCCAGCACGCTCTGTAAGTGAACCATTACGGCAGGCGTGTATAGCCTGGAAGAGCGAAACAACAAGGGCTGATAAAGGTCACTTTAGCTAGTATGACTGGAGTGCTTAATTTGCTGTGGGAGCATGAACTGCACACAAGCACAAATAACCAGCCAGGCTTCAGACACTAGCGGTTTCACCAGTGTGTCTGCACATGATGGGACAGCTGACCTTGTAACCGTATGTTGTGTGACTAAATCCTTCCGGCCATCAGGAGCCAATAGGTCACTGATTTTTATAGTCGCCAAGTATTTTCTCTGCACTGAAACAACAACTGTAAGTTGGTATTATTGGTGGTTTGTTGTTAAAATAAACACAAATTTAACCCCTTGTATATGAGAACAATCTTTAAGTGTACAATAAAAACAGTAGGAGAAGGCACATCCATGTGAATGTATAAATAGATTAGAATCTCCTTTTGTGAAAATAATAAGGCCTCAGATTTCTATCATCAGACGATTAAAGGCTCATCAAAAGTTGTTGTGCCATTTTTGTGTTGGTACAATAAGTTTTGATTTTTAATCATATAAATCTATGTATGAATCAGAGACCCAAAACAGATTAGACATTTTGTTTACAGATCATCTTACTTCTTTGCTGCAGAAAAGCGGTTGATAAGCCTTTCACTGGCAACATATTTGGCCAACTCATCATTTTTACTTTGATTATGTTTAAAGATTCTTGTGTAATCTTAGCTGTGGGATTTAGAACATTTAATGCAAAAGGATAATGTTGTGAGGCTGAGCATCATCTTTCAAAAACAATATTAATTGTTAATCTTTTTAAGAACTTTTTTTCACCCATGCTTCATGACATCATGACATTTAGGACTTAGTGATTTACTGCTTTAGCCAGTGTTGAAGTTGTGTCTACACCAAAGTATTTTCTCTTACTAGTATTTTGCATATCTTTTTTTATTATGTTTTATGCCAACCAAGCTTGTCTTTTAATTTATTACTGTGGTGATGTTGTTTTTCTTAGTTGCCATAAAAACTTTATCTCTTAAAATCCTCTGGGTGGCTTCCAATTTATGATTATCACAATAACAGCTATGCAGATTTATCAACTATTTGGTAACACTTTTTTAAGGCAGTATAAAAACTTATTGTTGTTAGATAGAATAGTTTCTCTGTTGGACCGGACCAGTCTTCTCACTCCATTTCCATCAATGAGACTTAAGGTTCATTTGTTGCTGCCTTGGTTATTCCTGTTACAGACTCACCTCGGTTAGATATAAAGTGACCTCCATTGACCAGGAATACTCCATAAGACCGGCAGTTTGAGAAATGCCTTGACTCAGTCATCTTGCAGTCACAAATTGAGTCTTTTCACAATAAGGCTCAAATAGCGTATTCCCACTGCTTCAGACATATCAACTGTGGATAAAATACCCACTTGCTGCCTAATAAATTCCACCTCTTAACAGGTGCCTAGAAGAAAAGATATGTGGGTATTCACCTCAACTGTCAGCCGTTTTAATGTGCCTGATTAGGGATTACCTTACTTTATGGTTATCCAAAAAATGTTTAGAATTTTAATTGCTACCTTTTCAAGAACAAAATGTCAATTCTCAAGTATATTTAATATGCAGCTGCACCTATCAATTGTACATTTTAGTTAACACCAAGTAGCAAACTATAATAGAATATAATTTGAAAAAAGGTTATACACAATCAAGTGGGAAAGAACAGGTATGAAACCAAATAAAATTAATGCATGCATTAGGGAAATCAAAGTCAATTTATAATAAAGTCTATGTGTGTGTTCAGACACATCTTCTAATCTGTGGATTTCATTTGGCAAATAAACTTTTTTCACTACCTTTTAATGATATCTAGGACATTGTAACTGACCAGAAGTCTCATAACAACTACCACAAGTTTTAGGATGTGCTGTTCCCATAGCAAATGAAGTTAAGCTTGTCAGCACAGTCCCAGCTCTCCAACTGTTGCCCCTCCTGAAAGAGGGCCCCACAGTGGTGGCTCCAGGCTGGACATTGTGGGACCTGCTCCTGGCTCCAGGTTTGGTTCTCCGTTGAGGTCCCATCCACCCACAGCCAGCTGTCAGAAAGGTAGCGCAGGCCGCTCCACACTTGGGTCGTTGAAGCTGTTCTGCTGGTCTGCAGAGCTTTAGTCAGGGCGGATTCAGAGGTTAGGCTGACCAGTTCCTTGTATAGGCTGCGGCAGTGCTCCAAAGCCTCCTCCCAGGTCTTGTTTTCCTTCACCAAAACCAGGCTGCTGTGAAAACAATAGAAAGGGAATTTTTCTTCACAGCTCACTGCCTCCCAGCCCTTGTCACTCTGTGCCACACAGTGCTGATCTTGGGTGGACTCTTCCAGTGATTTCCAGAGGAAGAACAAAGCAATTTTCCCACCAGACCACTTCCAGTTGTCATTGACATCTTTGTACAGACCAGTCCAGATTTTTTTAGAATCAGCACCTCCAATCTCTAGACACAGTAGGCAACTGTCAGCATTTTCTTCATCTCCTTGTCCTGACTCAGTGAGTTTGTCTTGTTCCTCATGGCTGTTGATTGAGGACAGGTCAGTGTGATGCTTTCTGCAGTATTCTCTGGCATCTGACCATGTCATTCTTTTTGAGACATAAATATTCTCTCCAAAGGAGTCACAGAGAGCCACACCAAAGAGCTCTGTAAAGAGCAGAAATCTGAGAGCCAGTGTTCTCATGCTGATCATTTCTTGCATCGCTTCTCTCAATTGGTAGTTTCATTTCTGGAATGTGAGGGGTTCTTAACTGTTGAAAATGCAGGAAACACCCAATCACATTGTGTCTATGGTTTTTATGGAAATATCTTGGAGTTTAGGTACACATCTACACATGCAAATATGGAACAGTCAAATTTTCACAAATGAGGCTTAACCCTCTTGTGGTCTTAGCATGATTCTCAGGAGTAGTGCGGTAAATGTCATAGTTGGACAGCGGGAAAGTAGGGGTGGAGGAATTGTGCTGTCAGATTGTCAGTTTCCGAAACCAAATAAAAGAAGACCCTTATAAAAGTGCACACCAGGTCAATGCTGCGACCCCTCTGGACCACATGCAAAATAAAAACCTCAGGGGTCTACATGACCCCATCTCTTAAGATCATGGGAGGGTTAAGACTGAACTGAGACAATGAAAGTGATTTTCTAAATTAATCTGTTCTTACATGACTGATGAATTTTTAAAATAGATTCCAAAACACATTTTGACTTACTAAATGAATTACTGAATCAACATTAATCCATTAAAATATGTAAAATTGTGTTTACCCCTTTACGGTCTATAGATATAGTTCTGTACTGTTTTGGTCTCACTGAAGCTTGTTAACGTTGGTATGTTTTAAATCTTATTTGTTTTTGTTCTATTTGAATACAGAGGGAAGCTTTGCTGGCTATTTTCTGCTTTGAATTTGACAAATTGCTCATTTGCGGTTAAGGGTAATCCATGTTAACAATTTGCAATTTGTTGCATGTCAATGAGTAAAGAATGATGGGTCTGCACAGGTCTGCTAGAGGGTTGATGCTTCATCAGTTGATCAAATCTTCCATAAAGAAGAATATTCCCTTCTTTGCTTAGTGAAATATCTTAGCAAGAAAATAAATAAAAAAATAACAGTTTAAGCATCATTCAAGGAAGGCAGATGTGTCTTGATCTTTACAAGTCAGGCAATGGCTTTAAGAAAATAGCTTTGTCTCAAGAGGCCCCTTTCTGAAAAGTTGAAAACAATCGTATACTTCATATGATTTAGACAACCAGTCACAGCCAGGTTGATAAACTCAGTTGAAAAAATTCTACTTTGTTTTGTCCAAGCTTTCTGGCTGAAATAAATAACAATGAGTTTTTTTCAAGCAAACAAGCTTTTGTTATTTTCATTTTTGGTGATCATGACATCAGTGACTCATATGAGAGAAATTTAGATTAGGTCTAGTTTCAGAGATGAGATGGGGATAGTCTGTGTTTTACCACTCTGAACTCTATCCAAGCCTATTCTAACTCAGTTAATTTGGGACAACATTTTAAGATAAAAAAAAAAATTCACCAAGGTATTCATTCACATAAAACCTCTAAGACGGGGATAATCACTCTCATAAGAGCAGCTGAACCTGAAGGACTTAAATATTGTCTACCAAACATATAGGCCAAATTTATCCAAAATGTAACCTCTTAGCATTTTGTTGGCTAACATCCGTCGGGGAGCCAATGGAGGACCGTGAACAGAGGGGTGATGTGTGCTCTTCCAGGCTGATTAATGACCAGCGGCCTCATGCATAAAGCGTGCGTGCGCGCAAAAAATGTGCAGCGCCATATTTTACACACAAGTCGGCATGTATAAAAATTTACTTTGCGTCAAAGTTTGCGTAAATATACGCACACTTTTTCGCTGGCGTGAAAATGTGCGGCAGTCACGCAAACCTTTTGTGTGGACAATATCAAACTAAAAAGCGTCAAAACTCACCTAAATACACTAAAATCTGACTGTTATTTAGACCAAGAAGCATCAAACCCGATGTTTTTCATGATTTTAATATTTTATTTAATGATGAAACTGAACTGCATTTATCCCCAGACAATAAGCTAACACGCACACAAAATAAACAAAAAAAATTAAAGTATGTAAAAACCTCGCTCGAATGTAAATAGTACTTTTTCTCAGTTTTTGTCTCATAAAGATGTAACGCATTGGTCCGTGTGCCGAAGCGCATGAAATGCATCTATTGGGTAACTATAGGGGTAAGTAGCTGCGCAAAGGTGAGCTGCGTAATTGTGGAGCGCTTTGGCTCTGATGGAGAACATCGCCAATGGAAGGATTCAGAGGGCGCTTTTGTTCAGAGATCATATTGATCTGCTGGGAAATGTTGATGATGGTTTATGAGCTTTTAGATTGCTCAGACTGATCATCCTGGAGCTCTGAGCAAAAGAGCCGTGCGGTACCGGTACCGGTACAGCTGCAGTCATCCTTCAATCGATCCCGGCTAAACACCCTACTGTTCAAACAGGGATTTGATCTTGGATCTCTTTATTATTATTATTTTTTATTTAGATTTTTTTTTTCTTTAAAGTGTATTTTTATTTTTGTGAGTCCTCAAAGCACCCTTTAAAAAATTATTATAATTACAAATACTTATACTGCTTCGAACAAGGATGTTGCCATTGTTATTGCTTCACTTGGTGGGAAACTTCCTGGTATTTATACTAATTTACATATATATTTATGGCTGGCAACAGGGCGGACCAGCAGCTACGCTCTCATCCATCCATCCATTTTCTTACACCCTTGTCCCTAGTGGGGTCAAGAGGTGCTGGTGCCTATCTCCAGTTAACGTTCCGGGCGAGAGGCGGGGTACACCCTGGACAGGTCGCCAGTCTGTCGCAGGGCAACACAGAGACAGACGGGACAAACAACCATGCACACACACACTCGCACCTAGGGAGAATTTAGAGAGACCAATTAACCCCGGGAATCAAACCCAGGACCTTCTTGCTGCAAGGCAACAGTGCTACCAACTGCGCCACTGTGCAGCCTGCGCTCTGTTTCCTGCAAATTAGGATTTATAAAGGAAAGGTGCATCCGATTTTTTTTGTGCACTGCACTTGCACTCTTTTATGCATGAGGCTCCAGATATTTCGCATTCGATCTGGGCCATCTACAGTGAATTCAGAGGATTTATTTTTAAAAAAATGTCGTCATACATCTAAATTCATTCACTGGTTATGTAATTTTAAGTCCCAAAGTATTTTTAACCTTAGCAGACTGGTTACGTTACATTATTTTAATTCTTCAAGTAAAATAATGTAAAACATGTTAATCTGCCTTCAAGTTTGCTTAAGCCACACAAAGCTGTATTTAAATGCAGAACTACAAACTACATCTGAGCTCATCAGTCCTGACAATTGAAGATACATGCAAATAGTCTCATCGGTGTCTTTGTTGCTTGTCTGATGGTAACTTAAATCTGCTCACAGAATCCATTTGGTGTTGGCTATGGTTTCCTATTATGAAGATTTGGTTTAAGGTTATTGGCTACAAGATAGAAAATTTATGGTTAGTGTCAATTTTCGATTCAAACAATGTATGTTATATTGTATAACCAACTTTATTTTCTCACGCTTGTAGTTTGATGATTTTTTTATTGGTAAATCAAGTCAGTACAGCACAAATAAAATGAGAACAACCTGGATTTTAGTAACAAAAACATTTTATGAATATGAAAACAAACATATTTATACATAGAGAACATTGTGAAAGAGAAATAAAAAACGGAAGATATGCTTTACAAAAGGAAGTAGCCAAAGAAATCTAAACCCACTATGCTGTGAAAGAACATCACAGGCACAGCAGGGATTTTCTTTTTCATCCTGACAACTAGGAATCTCCCACTCTGTCATGTAAACAAGCTAATTGGCCTTATAATTCCCTAAGACAGTAGTAAAAGTTTAAAATTCAAATTTGTTGCAAAAAATAGTAAAAAAAAAAAAAAATACAATTATAAAAACCACACTGGCACAAGATAGAGATGCACTTTTGATCCTGCCTGGAGTGAGTTTTGACCAAAGGTCAGTTGCAGAGGTTTGGTTGTTCAGCAGAAATAAAACAAGCTGGGAACTACAAAACTTTCGACTGACATTTATTGATTTTTTAAATAACTTTGGAGCAGTACAACCGAAGACTGTGCATATGGTTTTCCATCTAAAGTTTTGCACAATACTAAGGTGATCTTTGGGTTCAAAGAGAAAATAGCTGTTTGGGTTGTCTTTTAAATTCACTTTAAGGCAGCAATGGATTCTTTGAAACAAGCATAAAAAGTATGTCTGTTCTTTTATCAAAATATCAGACTTCTTTTCAGCTGGTAGGCATCACTTTGTGGATTAAAGTACAAAAGGATTTTCTGCTTCTTTGTTAGAGATCCACAATACACCCTTGGCATGACTTCATGATTCTACAAATATTGTCACAACAAGACTGAAGTCAGAACAGTTATGAAACTCAGAGTCTGTCAGTGTGAGCAGGCTTCTGCTCACTTCTGCAAAGATTAGTGTTCTCAAACTTTTCACATTACAGGCACTGTCATCATTTTGTCATCATTTGCATCTTCATATGGATTCTTGCTGGTTGAGCAAGAGCAGGTGGAGATGTGAATGTTTGTGATCGATTCAAGTTGAATTTGTGTCAGCGGAACAGAGAGGTTAGTAGGCGACTGGCACAATGGGATGTTGAAGAGCCATCCTTGGCTCACATCTCTGTGTCAGCCACTTGGTTCTGGGTGGCAGAGTGTCCGTTGGTGGTTGGGGTGGTGTTGGTCCCATTTTCAGGTGGAGACTCTCCATTGGCGGTAGGTTTGTCTGTGGGCTCCTGAGGCAGCGGGGCCACAGATACCAGGGTGTTGGCCTGGTTCTCCTCATCCACCTGGAAAGACTCAGCCTGAGGAGAGAACAGATCCACAGCTTTAGAGCAAAGCTTATGTTGGATTGGCAGAGATTTAACTTAAATCATAGCAGGGAAGTTTGTAGGAAAGTGTGTAAGGAGAGTAGATTATGCATTTCTTTTAGAGGTGTATGGGATTTTACTTTGAGTTCTCTGTAAGACTTTAGTTCTGTTTTGACTTTTGGAAACACTTGCAAACATGTAAGTGGGTACAACTTGAATGTGAAATATTCACAGACGGTCAGATCAACATTAGTGCTTTAGTTATCCTACACTTTGTTCGACAGTTTGGCCACAAATTTAACAAGAACTCTGTAAACAATTTCACAGGCGTGCTTCCACATGTAATTGCTTTAAAAGATGATGTCATATAATTTAGAAAAAATACCACTAAATCTTTTGCAGCTCTCTGGCAAGAAGCTAAAGAAAAAACAGCTTAAAGGAGTTTATGCCGCTTTGCGTCATGTAACAGTCAAGCGTGTCCTCCCTTTAGCCATCTAGAAAAATTAAATCCATGTGTTGTCACTGCTTTCAGATAGACAGTTTGCTCAATGTACTCAGCACGTTGAGATTCAACATTATCGTTTTTACATTTTTGTTCATGTTGGGTGTAAAAGCCTAGCATGTTGTTCTCAATGTTGAGTAAGAAGATAAGAATTGTGATCTGGAAACTGAAGTGGCAGTCGCTGATGGATTTTAGCTTTGTTTGTGTAAACAATGCGACAACAATAAACAACTCACCAGTCTGACACCTTTGGAGTTCTTGCGGTGCGTCTTCAAGTAATATAGTCCAATCAGCAGCACAGCCAGCAGCAGGCCAGTAAGCAGTAAGGTAACCAGTACCAACTTTGAGTTCTTCCTCCAGCGAGGAGTGGCTCCGTAGACACCAGTCTGACAGAAGAACAGTTAAATGTACTGTAAATCGGGCAAATAAACATTGACAATATTTAAGTGATACTGCTTTTACAAAAAGAACCCAAAGAAACATTAAGATAATGTTCCCTTAATGTGAAAGTTTCTGAGTTGGGACTAAAAACAAAAGTTTCACTGAGATTGAAAAAAACATTTCGATAATTTTGGAAATATAGGGAAAAAAATATATAATTTATGATTAACACAAAATGTAAATATTGAGTGATTGTGTCAAACCTTTTCAATGTAAATGCTGTTTCATTCAATGAAACTCTTACAATAAATATTAAAAACTATAGGATGGACGGGGTATGTTGGGTGCTTCGTTTTGTTATGCTGTGACTGTTGTCTGGTGCTGCTGGAGTTGATTGAACCCAAATGTATGTACACTATGACCTTATCTCTCTTCTCCACTTTCTCTTTTTAAAAAAACAAAGTTGAGTAACAGAAAACAGAATTAGGACATAAAATCCACTTTTTCAATTCCAAAGCCCTAAAAGCTCCTTGCTATTCTTAGACTTTTAATTATTTTTACTTATTGGAATTTGAGTCTTCATAATTTTGTCAATATTTTCTGTTGATTAAATTGTAATTCATGTTGTTTGTTTTGTTCGTTAGTTGTTGATTTGCCTTTTGTTTGGCTATTTTTAAAAGGTAATTAATAGTAAATATATACTGGTTGGCTGATAATGAATTTGCTTCTTGAGTTTAGGGATTTCTAGCTATGACTATTTACATTTTCAACTGAAATAATTAGTTTGATTTTTAAGTAATTCAGAATCAGAAGGAAAACAAAGATCAACTTGTGCCTCCTTTAATGTTTGATAAAGACAACTTTTTGGAAATTAATTATTTTATCCATTAGGTTGAGTTTGGAAAAATGTTGAAGCTTGTTGTTTTAATATATTCAGTCGAAACCACTTATATCCATACACTGTGTAGAAAAAATAAATAAACAGAAAAATCCAATATATTTTATTTGCTGTATGGTATGAAATCCTAAAAATATTTTTAGGTTAGTTGGAATTAACAAGCTTGTTTCTTTTTGTGAAATGCCAGATTTATGAGAGGAATATCATTTTTAAAATCTTTTTTTCTTTCTTCCTTCAAGTTCCGATGTTTACTATAAAAACTATGATTACCATGACTTTAAACAATATGGAAAAATTCAGGTGATGATATCATGGTTTTGTATCTTTTTGATAGCTTAATTCATAACATTTAAGTTAAATGGAAGCACATCTGTGAATGTGTTTTAGGGCAAAGTCTCAAATTGCTTGATTCTGTGACATCACGGAAAACTCAACAGAAATTCAACAAGATATGATTAGGAGAATTATGGACCTCTGGGATTCTCTGTACAATTTCCAGATGCCTGAAAATGCCACGCTCATCCATTCAAACAATTATATACAAGAATGAACATTTTTATCATTCAGATTAGGAAGATGTTCTGTGTGCCAGAAATAAACTGTGCATGACCCAACTCATACAATTTAAATGGCAATTATATTACCTACCTTGGAAAAGACTAAACTTCCTAATGGAGAGGTAAGCATAAAGTAAAAAATAAATATAAAACGTGGTGCGACATAATGTTAGGAAAAATGTTATGTCTTATTAAAAAGTCTATAAGTTCATTGCTTGTTCTAATTGATAGTCATTTTGTCTAAAACATGCAAATTGCTTATTAGATTAGTTCATAATGGAGTAATGAGGGAAATGCTGAGTATGTTGAAAACAAAGAGACAAATGGCTGAGATCGGCCTGCTGAGAACCCAAAATTGGTCCCAAGGTGTCAAAAAATGTTTTGCTGCTGACGTGTGGATTGTTTGTGGGCTTTTTGTTTTTAACACCAGCTGTCAGTCTGGCAACATAAAACCTCAGAGACCTTCTCCCACCTCAGGGGACTGTTTCCCCTTTTCCCTTGTGTATCTGAAGTTGGATTATAAGTCAACCACAGAGTTCAGCTGACTGAGTCAATCAAACTGACTGCCTTCAGAAAGCTCCTTCACAGACCCTTCATGGTAAATGGTGTAATTTACGGCGTTGGTTAGACATGTGGGACTTCTCTGGCTGTGCCTAGGTCTTACCAGCAGGGAAGAGGTTGGAAAAACATGGTAGCAAAGTTATGACAAAACTGAATGAGCTGAATAAGCACAAAGCCCAATGTGAAAAAAAAATGGCTTTGCAAGTAGAATTTTAGAAAAAATATTTCACTTACTTTGTCCTTTATGTTGTCATTGTTGAATTTGTTTACCATGCCTATCACATCATCTGCAAATGTAAAAACAAAAGAAATTTAAAAATGAATACAGATGGTGTTAGTACAGGAAAATGATGGTTATGGGTTGTGACTATCATAATTTAAAATACTGACCTTCTACATACTTCCCAGACACAAGCACGTGATCTGTGTTGTCTTCTTGATAGATCTCCAGCTTACACTCTTCACCACACAGTTCAGGAAGAACCTTTATAATTTTTGTCTTTGTGTCTCCCTGCAAAGAATGCATTACAATGGATTCAGAGATGCTTCTAACTTTGTTCCTGATTGGTTTAAATAATTGGGAATTAAACATGACTTTCATTGCTAATCCCAAAATGCCTTTTATCCAAATGCTTATGCTCATATCTTAGAGAATCCTGCCAGGAACGTTCCTACAGGTTCCACGTTCTTATATAAATACAGATAAGGAATTCTGCATTCCTTTACTGAAACAACAACTCTGTGCATAGCACCAGAGTGAAGGCTTTCAAACCAAAGCACATTTACATGGGCAATATTAGTTCACTATTAAAGCCAGAATTTATTTTAGGAGGGGCAAATGCATTTTGACACGGGCAGCATTATATTTCATAAAGAACATCTTTTATTTAATCTCTTTGGTTGACTACACACAACTGTTGCATTTTTGCAATTTGTATTCATTGTTTAAAGGATAAATAATGTATTTTTGTCTTCATGCTGCCTAAAAGCCAAAGCTAACAAAAAGCATATATAGTAACTTCAGAGCACCACGTAAAAGCTCTCATAGTGAGATACTGAGGAATTTATCTTTATAAACAGAAACATACATACACTCACACACGCCCACATTTCTGCCCCAGGCTATTACACATTACGTATTCCACAGAAGCAGCAGGCCCACCCATTGTGCTGCCCTCCCACTGCCTTCACAGTCCGTGCCCTTTGTTTACAGTACTTGCAGGAGAAATCTGTTGGACTTTCCAGGCTGTTTTGGAAACAAATGTATATGCACACAATTTCACTGAGTCACTGGCTTCTGAAGTGTTTGTACAGATAAAATGAGAAAAAAAATGTTGCTGAGGTTAAGTTTGGAAAGCTGATGAGTACCTAGGGAGAATAAACAAAGCTAGTGAGACACAATTTGTCATTGTGGTGCAGTTTGAAAAGGAATTTTGAAATGAACTTCCAGTAAAACCACAATATTCTAAATCACAAATATGTAAGACAAAGACTAAGGTTAAATTGTTTTGAACTTACACATTTGGTGGATGACTTCAGTTTCACAAGAACGGCATTTTTTTCTTCCACAGCCTCTTTGGCCACACAGTCGACAGCTACACGCTGCAGGGAGAAACCAGAATGTTTCATCTCTTATTTATGAGTAAGCTTATGAGTGCTGCTAGGTTGTATAGAGGAGCTGGGTATAAGACCAGTGCTGAGTGTATTTAACATGTGTAATTACACAGAAATTGACTTTTTTCCCTCTGGAGGGATTTGCTGGCCATTTTTTAACTTACCCCAGGTAGGTTGTCGCCTCTGGCCGAGTTGGGTGCTGGGGTATCTGGATTTACAGCCGGTGGTACTGTGTGATTCATACCATTTTTTGTTTCAGGTGCAATGGTTGGTGCGTCTGAAGTGCTGTTGTCTTCTGGTTTAGGTGTCTCTGGAGAAGGCTTGCTTGTCTCCGGTGTGGGAAAAACCATCACTTGACCTGATGAAGAAACAAGACTATGATTAATGTGTGAGCCAGAGCAGGGGAAGAAAATATTTTAGAGGGTATTAGTGTTTACCTCTGAAAAAAATTTCTTCATGCTTTGATTACTAAAATAAATATATTCTTATGAGAACCAACCTCTTTGTTCTTACCTGTACATCTAAAATATATTTTATGACTTGGCATCTTACCAGAGTTTTCAGTAGTCTTTACAACCCCATCGCCTCTTACACCTTCATCTGCCATCATTCCTGTTGTAAAATAAGAACAAACAGCATTGTTTATGCCTAGATATATTGTTGTAGACTGACTATGAAGAACCAATTATATACCCACATACATTAGACATATTATGTGCATTAGAACAATATGTCATTTTTCACATGTTCAAATAGGAACTTTTATTTTTACAATTTTGTGACATGTTGTAAATTACAGTTTTAAACTGAGTTGGACTGAATTAACTTCAATGCTAGAAAATATTTTTGATTGAAATCCACATTACTTTTAAACCAATTTTTCTAGTTGAGGATGATATATATATATGAACAAAGTAGTCAATCTGTGTATATCCAAAACTTTTAAAGTCTTGCACATTTGCCTTATCAAGAAACAGAAATTCTTTTAGGAGGTTAATGTATTTTTTGTTACTTTGTTGGAGTTGTAAAAAATGTTGTATGTTTTGCAACAACAACAGGATATGGACCACTCCTTCCCAGAGAATTCTAAATTTGTAGAATGCTTGATCCCAGACCTTTTGAGTGACAATCACTGGATGGTTATGGCCTAATTCACTAGATTAAAACAGGGCAAAACACATATTAATAAACCAATTTGTATTTTATCATTTATTTACATGTTGTATTTTAGAAGAATATAAGTTGTCAGTGAATTATTTTCACTACAGTTCTTTAATCTCTTGGTCCTGGCAGTCCAAACTTCTACCATTTCCAAATTGCAGCCAGAGGCCTTACAAAATCATTCACATTGATGCAAATCAACCTCAATTTGCACTTTGGATTTCAAAGCCTTTTTATTGCATTAATGCAGTGGTTCCCAAAGATTTTCTTCACCCCCCTATGGATTACAATAACCCCCCCACCCACCCGAAAAAATAAAAATAAAAAAAAAATAAAAATCAACTGGGCACACAAATCGTTCAACCAGACATAAACCTATACACATATTTGTTTGCAAAATCCACTGAAGTTTATTTCACTCATCAGGTTGCAACAAAACACACTACAAACCATCTTTACAGTGAAACACTTTTGTGTAACTGTTTACCCTGTGGCCACTGTTAATGAGCCTGAGGTCGGTAATGCTGACATTTGTTCAAGCTCTGTTGCAAATGTTGCATCCAGAAGTAAGACCAGATCCTCAGCATTCATTCCCTTTTCCTTCCCTCTGTCTGACAAGAAAACAGCATTACTTCACAGTGAAAAAATGCCCATGATGCCTTGTCTCTGCAGATTAGATTCTCTCTACACTCTTACTGTCATTCCTTGTTTGCCGTCAGAGTAAGGGAGACATTTTTATTTCTATATTTTTTTTACCTTTCCTGCATTTTCTCTTCTACTTGAGTGCAGGATTAACATCCATAATAAACTATAATCAGAACTGTGTAATTAAAAAAATATGGACAACTCTGTTTCAATATTAGAGCAAATGCTTTATAATAAAAGATGCATACTTCTATTTTAAGAAACTGATAGCTTTGTAGAAAGGTTCTGTATTGGGAATCACTAAAGAACATATTTTACTTAAATTAGAGTTTTGCTGAATATAGGCACACAAGTCATTAAGTGATATCTACTGCTAGTATCATACTGTAACCTTAGCACTTGATCTTAAAGGCAGCTAATACGGGCTGCCATTGATATTTCAGAAACAGCAAATGCTGTAGTGTTAGAGTTGAATCGAATTAATTTACCACAGCTACAGAAATAGTGCAAGTGCTGCATACATGTTGCATAACTGACCTAATAATAAGACCACGTGAGTCGTAATTATTTTGTATAAAGTCTATCTTTACTCAAGAAGATTCCTTGAAGTGGCTCTAACGGCAAGACTGTTCACCCTATTTTTGATTAATTCAGTTAATATTGATTTGACCTCTTGGGGGCACTCTTTGACTTTCTGTAAAGTATAGAACTTTCATCCCAAGATGGTCCGGTGATCATTTGGTCATTTGGTCAAAAAAAATAACAGTGCAACATTGACACACTTACTCCTAACACAAATATGTTGTTCAAAATTGAGGCACATCATAAGTGACACATGTCATAACCATGACCGAACATATGTGCCTCATTCCCAACATGCATGGCGAGAGTAAAAACTTTGGCCTGGCTCTTTTGGTTTTTAAATATGTATTTTCTAGTGAAAGTGTGAGCACCCTTGTAGTTTTAAGCTTAAGACTGAAAACTAGTGTCTGTGTATGTTTTTGTGTTTTGAGATCTGAGAAATGCCAATAGCTGCAACCCTTATTCTGCTTTGCATGCACATATTTTGAGAAGCTCTTCATTTCTATAGTCCAACGCAGTAGGAATATTTTGATGTAACACATATAGTTTGCCCTCACAGCATCTTTGGTTTTTTTTCTCCAAGAATTCACTCTTTTGTTCCCAAATGGAGTCCTCTCTTTATCTGTCATCACTTGATCTGTTTTTTTTTTTTTTTCTTTTTACAAATGAGGCAGATGGATTTTTCCCAAGGACAGGATTGTGACACACATCCATTTGCTTTCTCAGATAAATCATTGTGAAAGATAGGTGCCACAGCTACAGAGCAAACCGTGTGTCTACCATATGTGTGTTGGTGACTATCCAGGGCAGTCCAAATTGACACAGACATTTACTGTTATTATGGCAGATTTTGATTTACTGTTTAAATAGTTTTCTAACACTCATGCAGCATTTACATAGATATGACAGCATGCAAATACAGACTTTTTAACATCAGCTACAAGGAGACTGTTTCTTTTTTCAGCAGCTAGCTTGCTAAAATTCTTTCTTTCTATGATTATTTTGTGCCATTTCCAAATGCTCCACATCCTATCTTTGGATAAGCAAGAATTAATTAAAAAGTGAGCATTGTGTGCTCTCACAACCTCAATAAAGAACATTCTAGGGACATTAAATGTCTTTTCAGTTCGATGAACATAGCCGCTAATTACATGTTTTTAATGAAGAAACATTTCATGTGTGACAAAATGATAAATGTTCTCCTTCCTGTCACAAACAGAAGCCTAATATCTTTAGTTATTTGCATATTAAGTATTTCCCAATGGTGCAGTTGATGGGGAATATATTTCTTTTTTGGAGTTTGCTTAGACCTCTTTTCCCAGCCTTTAGCTTGAAGCTGCCATTCCTTCTCCATCACTTGTGGCCTGTCTGTTTATTTTACCAGAAAGGATCAGGTTTAAAGTGGGTGAGGTGGTCAAGGATAAATTAGGTTGTCTCTTACAAATGTGATGTCCAAGAATGCTGGGCCAACATTGTCTAGTTTCTGCTCTCCAGTCAAGAATTTCACTTGACTGGAAAGTAAAACTGAATTTGTGGTTTGGCAAAGTCTATTATTTCACACTGTGACAGTTTTTTGGGTCTTTTTCCTAATCTGATATTTCGATGATTTTATGATAAGACACTGGATATGAATTTTCACCTTTTTACCACTATGAAAACCCTGAAAGACTTGTGTTTTCCCAAATTATTTTGTGAAATAATTTTCTAATAATTGCTTGTAAAACAAATATCCAACATTTATGAAAGGTAAAATTTTTCCAACCAGCCTTACACATGATAAAAAAACACAAGATGCTGACCAATTATTACTTATTTCATAACAACAAGCCTTTTAGAGCAACAATAAAAATGCTTGTATGAATCAATAAACATCAGGATCTGACTTGTTATTGCTTTGCTCTGAATCCTGACCAAAACTCTTCAATTGAAGCAACCATAAATGTCAAGCAACATTTTGGGGGCTTGTTACAGCCAAACCATAAAATGTTTGTAATTTAGTTGTATTATTTATTGCTGCTTGTGTTAAGCAAGCAGCATTTGTCTTGATTTGAGGTAAGATGGTAACCTTTGCATTGTTGGCTGTCTCTGGTGTTTGCAAAAACTTTACTTCCTATGTGAGGTCTGTAAACTTTCTGACAGTATAACCTATTGTACTCTTCACTTCAGTCTTTCTCTCTAAAAGCCACAGGACTATACAATGAGTTTACAATTAATACATTGCATATTTGTGAATCAACACTTGAGGTGCACATCTACATCAGATATCCCTGGAGACTCTTTTTTTGTAGGGCTTGAAACAACTACGGTACCAGCATCTTGCAGTTATTGTGTGAACACAACAGGACTTAAACTGTCCCAATCACACCAGACTCCATATGTTATTTGGCGCTGGTCCTGCACTTCATTGCTCTCTTGAATATTTTCCCACCAGATTCCTCTGAAAGACGGCTGTGGTCTGGAAAAGCTCCACCCCGCGCCCCCCATCTCCTGGGACTCTGGATGGAGGAATGTGGCAGAAGACAAGCCCTCTGCTCCACGCCCTTTTCCCTCCCAGCTCTCCATCTCTCTTTACCATATCCCAGTCACGCACAGCTAATCCAAAGCGCTTATGGAGGTGAGATTTGGGATTCAGCCGTCGCACCTTACACACAACGCTGTAACATAAAGCCAGATTCCAAGAGATAGCAACTGCTTACACTCAATTACCTAAAAAGCTTTCCCTAAAATTGTCCCAGGGTGTGGTTCATGGCTCAACACACAAATATACTTTACCCACCACTTGTCCTTTCTCTTTCAGCTACAATAACCTCAGATTTACATTCATCTGTTAGTCTTTAAATATCCTAGCATCTTCAGTGAGTAGAAAAGTTCTGAGGCATCCAATAAACATTTTCTAGTAAAAAGACTCACAATTGCCTTCTCAACACCATCAACTTTTATGATTTTTTTTCTTTGATTTTGTAACTTTGGATAATGTTGGGAAAATATGGAGAACACTTTATATTTAATGAAGAGACAGCATGTGTCCATTTAAATTTAAGAGTCTTATCAGACTCCCATAGGGTGTTTTCTTGAAGTATGCTTGAGTTCTGTACTGGAAAGCTAAGATTGTTTTAACTTACATCACTGATAAAATTAAGAATCTAAAATTGTTGTACTTGGGCAAAGCCTTCAAGTTCTTATTTGTTTTACCCCTGACACAAAATTTCCTTTTTCATTAAATATATGGCAAATCTAAATGTTCATACCCTGAAAATGCCCTTAACATATTCCCACAAATTGCTATTACATCATTCTAAATCCCCCCTTGCTATGGGTCTAATTTTAACCTTGCTTCTTAGAAAAAGTGTTTTTACTGGAATCTTGGAAAGTGTGAAAACACTGTGTCAACTCCAATGTTTGCATCAAATCACTTCAGGTCAGCAGGGAATAATTTAATGTGGCCTCAGAGGAACGGGCTTTCAGACAGCTGAACAGACACATCTTAGAGCGCCTCTGAATCTCGGTTGAGCAATTGGATCTGGTTCTGTGCATTCGCACCTCTTTTTAGTGCCATCCACTTGTGATGGAATCACCTGGGATGAATGTTTGCACCGTGTCTGAACAGCTTCAGTGGTGTTACATCCCCAAGGGTCCAAGCCCCTCCCTGGTTCTTTACAGGAAACATCTCTGCTATGTAATTGGGCATAGTGAGGTGATAATAGTCTGCACACATTAGTGGACCACCATGTTAATGTCCTTGTGTGTGACCATGTCTCCACTTGTACCTTTATTGCCACATTTAACTCATGAAGGTTACAACATAACAGCCTGTTCTCTGCTATAAAAGACTGGTGGGTTTTTTAAAGCTTGCTACACTAAGTGAGGAGCTTTAACAGATTTTACTTAACGTGGACATGGCCTAAATATTTTAACTGAATGGTGCAGGGTCTGTTCATACAATGCATTAATCAATGTTATACAGTTGCTACCTGTTATTTTCATACACCATGTAGAAAGAGGCACATCCATTTTTTCTCAAGTAAACTAGCCTAAATAGATCTTAATTTAAATAGCTAACATCATTTCATTTCTTTATGCGAAAATCCAGCATAATGAAACACAGAATATTTTAGAGGATTTTCTATTATTTTCTTCAGCTTCAGGGGTCTACTTCCACAAAAAATCTAAATATATGTATCAACCAGAAAGCAAAAGATTCTGTCTGAAGCTGTTAAAGAAATGTAATTACTCACAGAGTAACAACTCTGGACTGACACGAGTTACTAAACAAGGAAGAAGCCTTTACTACAAAAGCAACGTAAAAGCCAGAATACAGCTGCATTTAAAAATCTACTGTGACCTGCTTTTATTAATTCTGTTTGGCTTTTTTCAAATTAAATTACAAATGCACTCTTAGGTTTTGGGAACATCTGTGAAGTATGAGACTGGTGCAATATCAAGTTATGCAGGTGGTTTTCTGCAAGAGGAACTGGTACACTTCACATAACGAATGGCATCACGAGAAAAGAATATGACATGGACAATACAGCAACATCTTAAGACATCAGACAGGAAGTTAACGCTCGGGGACAAATGGATAATGATCCTAAAATGTACCACCAAATTAGTAACAAAGTTTTAAGAAGTATTTTGAGTTTCCAGTAGGAACAGCAAATGGCAAAAGAGTGAACGACAAGGCACGGAGAGTATATAAGAACTGCCAGTTGTTCAAATACCAAAGGGTACAGAAAGCATCATTGCAACAACTGATGACTAGATGTTCAGGGTTCCCACTGCATGCCAGCGAATGGGAAATGTGGTATTGCAGACCATGCATAGTTGAAGACATAAAGACATGCTTAGTTTACACCAAAAATCAATAAAAATGCAGAATAACAGCAATTTTGCAGCATAAATTTGACAGTTTAAAGTTTTCTTGAAAGCAATATTAAAATCTTGTCTGTTTCTTGCGAACTCAATCTCATGTTGTGTCTTGTCTTGTGAGATTTCTATCATTTAAACCCTCACAGGTCTTAAAGAGACTATATTTGTAAATTTGTGCAGAGGAATGCGATATTGGAGACTGGTCTCGTAAGGTTAAACATGCTGTGCAACCCTACCCACTTTGAAACAACAGACCGCTGACCCCACCATCTTGACCCCCTCACTGCACCCCAACTGCAGCCCCTCCCCTGTCATTCCTGTCACAGCGATTAATAGCAGCACCAAGGCTATTCTTCTCTCAAACCAACTACATCTTATGGTTTCAATCAGGCCAGAAAGGTTGACTTCACTGAGCGCCTGCCCAGCTGCAGAATTCACCCGACCCAACCCTGAGGCCACTGCAGCTCCTTATCAAGAGCGTGATGCCTGTTTCTAAAGAACCACAATCAGGAAACATGGCATCTGCTTTCAATTGGAGGGGCTTATATCATCCCCCCACCCCTGACATGCTCAAATACACACATACAATTGACTGCTAAAGTTTCATTGCCTTGTGCATTATCTTTAAATGAGCCCGTCTGGTTTGAGTGTGTGCTGGTAGATAGGGAGGGAATCTTGTTGCAGAGTCAGATTTCAACTGCTCAGAGCCTCCAGACTGATTTTGTCCAGAAAAAAGGATTTTAGTCAACCTGTATCTGTCTGAAAATCTGAGAGTAAAACAGAATAATTACTTGTGCTGACATAGGTGGGACAATCACTACCATTCTAACCTTGTAGTATGGATTGTTGCAATCTGATACAGACAGAATCCTTTCTCTTTTCCTTCCTTTTATGTAATTTGCAGACCAAGTTAAGTTGTCAGCTTCTTTTTGTTGCTGGTTCAAAAAGATTTTCTCTTACTTCTTTATCTGTTGACTCATACTTGAATTAATACACTGGCAATTTCTTAAATATGAAGAAACAACGAAAAAGACACTGAGTTAATTTGAAAAGCAGTTGTTTTTTTTTTTTTACTCTGAAAAGACAAACATTCACTGGTGTGAATGACTTTTTGTTTTTTTCCCATTAGGTGTTTGGATGTTTTTCTGTTTGCATCCACATATGTGCTTGCCATTGCTGGCTGACTTGACCCTGAAATTTGACTTGGCATATTATGAGCTCTTTCCTTAGTGCAATGGAATGAACACTATGTTGACATTGCTTCTGTAATTCTTCAGTACATCTGTTACTTCAATGAGTGCTGTGAAAACAATGATTTACATAATTATATGCCCAGGGGTTGGCAGTGAGGTTGGGCAGGGTTCATTGCTTCACTAGAGAACCTCCTTAAACCACTTCACAGTGTAGGCAGAGCAGAAGCTGGTTTATGTACAGTCCTCATGTGTTTATCCTAAAGCTTTCCCGCTCAAAGATTCCCTATATGTGAATGTGACTACAAAGTAAGGGTAAGCACCGTGCAGACCAGCTCTTTTAATCTAATTCTTCTTTTTACATAGTGCAAAAAAAGCTGCCTTAACAACTGGTTTTAAAGCACAGTCTGTGAGTTCTGTTTTGTAACGCACAGATTTCAACCTATGGGGTTGAATTGTCATCTGATTGAGGAAAAAAATGAAAGGTTACATATATGTAAATATATAAATATATATATTTCCAAAAGTGCGACCGAAAGTAAGTTAAAGGTAACTTTTGAAAAAGTATAAAGCTAAAATTTCATGTTTAGTTTTCACATTTTAACACGTGAAAACTTTCAGACGATGCGGTCTGAAATTTTAATCTTGGTAAGAGAAGAGAAACATTTGAAAGCATTTAAAAGAAAGGGGGAATACATAAAATAAAAGGTCAGCATTCTTTATATTTTGTCTACTTGAGCAAAAATGGAGCTTAACAAGAGCTCTATCTATTTTATTTACTAGGCTTCCAAAATGGAGCAAAGCTACTTCAACAACTCTAGGGTTGTTGGTCAAGTACAACATGCAAAATTGTTTTGCATTTCCACCAGACTGCCCTCCAAAGGCAGATATGGTGTACTGCATATCTTTATTGGTTTCTAAAGACCAGTGTTTTCAAGTCTTTGGGGTTTATTCCTTCATTTCATACCCATGCATTATGATTTCATCCTCTTGCATGTTGTTTTTGTAAACAAACCATTTTATACCCTACGGTACATGCAAGTATATAATTACACTGCATTTTTTTTTACTAGTTAAGCATTTTCATGAGCTGCATAACAAAAATACTCATAAGAATGTTCAAATCTCTCTCATTTCCACTGATTGTGGTTCTGTTGCATTTTCATTTGAGCCACTTGACCCCCGCTCAAACCAAAGGATCGCTGAGATACATTCTGCCAGCAGATACAAGAGATTTATAATCAATTTTGTTGCAGTATGTGATCAGTAGATTATAGGAGATTACATAAAATGTTAAGTACAAAATGACCAAAGGCTGCAAAAGTAGAAAAAGGTCAAGCAGCAGTGACCAGGACTTGGCATAAATGCAAGTGTAAACTCAAGAGTTTTGTTGAATTGTTTCTTAAAAGGTTTGTGCAGGTTGAACTTATTAGTTGGAAGCTAATGACAAGCTGTAAGTATGTTATATTTTAGGATGTAAATAAAACCTGACGTGTTAAAATAGGCTACCTAGAACTATCATTCCATTCTTAACCAATTAACTTTTCTTGGATTTTATATGTTTTAATCTAAGTGTGACATACATATTTTTTATTTTTTTTTTATGGAAAAATATGCATGGCTGCAATGCTGTTAAGTTTAGCACAGTAAGTTATTAGTGTTAGCTGCAAATTATAAAAGATTTCTAATGTAAAAAATGAGGAGAATTAAGCTCAGGATGCATTCTTGGAGTTATTGAGGGTTTTGAGGGCAGCTTTTGTGCATCTCTGGTTTTATCCCAATAAAGTTGTACAGTAAATCCCTCCTTAGAGAACATAAAACCCTCATCTCTATTGAGGAAAAACCTCTGTCATGTACAGTTAAAGGAAACTGATACCTTACCCTAACATCTCATGTTCTCTTCTTTGTTGTTCAACATTTTTCACACACATTTGATTTGGGTGTGCCAAATTGCTGGAGTCGCTTTGACTGTGATGTTCATAAAGAATTTTTTTTTTGTATTTTTAATCAGCAGCATCATAAAAGTTTTTCTGCCTCTGATTATGAATCTTTAGGTTGAAATTATATCTGTGCTGCTTTGTTATATAAATCAGACACAGCTGCCTCTCTTGGTTGATGATCTCATTATTGCAGCTTACCCACCATGAAAAAGACAGGAGGATTGAATTAGGGAGACCAATGTGTTTTCATTTCCAGCCACAACAGAGTGCTGTAGACTGTATTGTAATTGCACCTCATTCCCAGCACTATTTTTCTTTTGCTATATTCATTTCTTTGTCATGACTTTGTGGACATCTTAAAC
Organism: Brachyrhaphis roseni; assembly: GCA_903066815.1. Taxonomy (NCBI): domain Eukaryota; kingdom Metazoa; phylum Chordata; class Actinopteri; order Cyprinodontiformes; family Poeciliidae; genus Brachyrhaphis; species Brachyrhaphis roseni. The sequence goes on from CAEFZY010045945.1 coordinate 58,323, forward strand.
GTTATGTAATAGGCAGGGGTTTTTTATCCATTATGTGGAAAATCTTTTTTTTATCTTCTGGCACTGGAGGCAGTTTAAGGAGTAGAGTTGTGGCCTCATGTAATGAGATTCAGATTTTACTTTACCTAAAAGTTTAAGTCAGGCATCTGAAAAAAAAAATATATATATATATATTGCCATTTTTAATATTTTAGTTGTGCTTTATTCTGTCTCAGGTGTTTTTTTGCTAATCTCAGGATCTTTATTGATGTTTATTTGGTTTAACTTTAGAAAAAATATACATAAGATCCAATGTTTTAGATTAGTACTCTCACTGTACTATCAGTTCTACCACTGTGGTAATGTATTAAGTATAAACTTGTTTGTTCTTTGTACACACAGTTTAAAACCATTTTTGTTGCTAAATCTCCTTTTGCATCAACTCAGCCACATATGAGATGCATGTTAACAACCAAGCACCACGCCCTTCTCTCATGCATGCATCGACCAGCCTCATATTACATCCAGCTAAATATAAACACACATTTCTCAAACTTTTCGAAGGTCTCAAAAAATATGTTCAGTGAAAAACAACAAACAGGCAGTGATGATTTATAAGTATTTAAAGCAAGAAAGTAAAATACATTGTAAGAATTGACAAAATTAAGAAAAAGAAACGTATAAAAAAGTCACATCTATAAAAACACCGCTATATAAATACATTTCTTTAAAAATTAAAGTTTGTTCTATGAAGCAAGTTTTTCTTTCAGCATACTTACACAAAAGTGTCTTCCAGACACAAAATCATTTTTCATTCAGTTGCTGATGTACACTTGGATTCCAGATAGAGAGATAGTTGTAGGGTTAAAACCTGTATTCAACTGACCATATAAACAAACACCACTCCACTCCAGCCCCGCCCGTCCTGGGGCTCCCTATCCAAAAGGATGGTTATTTAATCCACAATAAATGACCGTCTCGGCACCAGGTATTTTTACCTACCGCTCAAAAGTTGGCCGATGAGAAGCAAAGCGAAAGCCAACACTTTGGAGGGCCCATTTGTTCTCTGTCCAGATGATGCTGCCATTCTCGTCCTGAGTGCACTCACGCGGGAGTGAGAGAAAAGAGAGGGAAGAAAGAGCACGAGAAAAAGGGCCAAGCTGGTTGAGTCGGAGTAGTTTAGGGTTTCCTCTTACCCAGAGTGGGACAGGCTGGATAAAGCACCACTTGTGTTCTGTCACTTATTATATAGCCACCCCCTCTTTCCTTCCTTACAAAGGCCCAGCCCTACACCCCCTTATTCCACCGGTTACTTTAACTCTTCCTCTGTGCCCCCACCCCAACGCAAAATGAGGGAAAGAAGATAAAAACCTCTTCATTGGGTGTTCTCTATCTAAAACATGTTTGCATTTTTTGGAATTACTTTAATTTTTTAGGTTTGCATAAAATGTGTAACTCAAGTACTTTGGTTATCCAAAAATCGGTAGCAGCAAATGTTTTGCTGAGCAGTGCTTCTTATTTCTTCCCTTTAACACACCGGGTCATGATGTCTGCTTAAATGTAAGCTGTAAGCCACCCTACAATGAAAAGTGATAGCAGACAATAAGCTGTGACATTCAGCTCCCTAATAGGCTTATGGAGACAGACCATAGCGTAGAATATCATAATCGAAACAAAGGTGGAATCCACTGTTATGCTAATAGTATTAATCCATTTCAGTAGCCCAAAGCCCCCCAGTCCCTCAGTGAGGCCATCAATCACCAGCGGCATTTGTTGGGACACCGCAGGATCCGCTTAAAGCCTTCACACTTCCACAGACTCCTGAAAGCAGTCCCCTGAAACCGGAGGATCTCTGCTTCGCTTTTGTTCACTATTGTGCTTGCACTTCTCATGCTCCCTATAAATTACACATCTGGAACCACTGGTGAAGGTATGCTAAATGAGTTGTAAAAGAAAGTACCCACCCTTTTGGAGTAAGAAACCAACAGCAAATGGAGAGTAGTAAACAGAACCAAAAGAGCTCTGTGTTACATTCTTAGGGAATCAGTAATGTAATTTAATACCAACCCTGATGCCCATGACCCTTTTTTTGGCCCCAGCCTTCCCCCCGTCATCACATTTCCTCCCAATTCCCCTGTTTCTTTTATATGAGCCCTTTATCAAGATGCTGCTCAAACAGTGGGGTGAGTAGGTGGGCAAGCGGCTCCTGGCTGTGATTTAAGATGAGCTCAGCTGAAAATCCTCAAGAGAAAAAGCACCAATGTGCCTATTCCAGTCAAGCATGTACAGCAGCAGTCAGATCCCCACAGTAAAACATTAGACAATTAGTTAACCATTTCTGCTGTGTAAGTATTTTTGAATAATTGCTCTTTGTCTCTGTCAAATGGTGATAAGTCACAACTGATTCGTTATTTGATTTTGAAAAAAGACAGATTTTGTTTTTCATTTTTTGACTTTTTTGCTAGCTACTTTTGCTATGATTGCTGTTCAATAAATCACATGTAGCTTGAATAAAAAATCAGGAGAAGATCTCATAAGCAACACATTGTGTCCTGATCTAAAGAAAATTAGAACTAAATGAGAAATTAATTGATTAAAAATAGTCTAGAAAGTTTTTAAAATCTTTTTGTTATGGCTTGGGACTCCAACATACTACAGCAAGCACTATTATCCACAAATGGGGAGAACATTAAATATTTTGGTTGTTGCTGGTTTAACAAAATTTCTCCAAGAGCACATCAACAACTCAACCAGGAAAAAACCTAGAGCACCTAAAGTACTGCATCAATTGCACCAGTTCAAGTCACTGTTTATAATTAAACAATAAGAAAGAAATTGGGCGAAGTGGGATAGTTCCTGTCAGGAATGGAGTCTTTAAAGGTGGGGATGCTCCAGAACGTAGACGACGATGTGGCATCTTGCTTTTACTTTCTTAACTTAGGACACAAGCAGGTCAATACTAGGAGAGACAGTAATATACGTAGTACACAGACAAGAATCCCGCGCCAGACAAGGATGCAACTCAAACTTAAATTCTACGGGGAACAGGTGAGGGGAATAAATAATCAGCGGACACGGGTGACAAGCAAGAGCTAAATTAACAGAGAGAACTGGAGAATAATTTAGGTCAAAATAAAACCTGACATCTGACAGGAAACAACACATATGAAACAAACAAACAAAAGAACACAACACCTCAACATACCGACATCATGACAGTTCCAAGGTATTTTTTTTTTTAGTAAATGAAAGTATTTCAAAAGTGCATTTTCTACTTACTTGGGTTGTCTTTGTCTGGCATTAAAATGTGTTCCATAATCTGAAACATTTAGATGTGTAAAAAAAAAAGAAAGAAAAATGTAACCGGGCAGCTATTTTTTCACAAGACTACATTGACTTCCCATAATATAATTTCTTTTTTTTCAAAAGTGGGACAATGGTGCACCTGGTAACAATTCAGGAAACAAACAAGACATCACAAAAGGCAAATCTGCCAACCAAGACGTGAAGCACGCGTTTTAGATAAGACCAGGTTATGGTCACACAGCAGACAAATACCACCAAAATCCAACTTTTTTCCACTGTATTTAATCTTAATCTGACTCAGATTTTTTTTCTTTTCATATTTTGTCTTGCCATTACAAATTTGAGCTGATAAAGAAAAAAAAAATGCCTGATTTTTATTTGAGATAATGATGAATCTTTACCATGAACAAAATGTAAAAATGTATAATATAGTCAAATTGTTGTTGTTGTTGTTTTATTTGTACTTTATTTTAACAGATTATTTTAATAACATCTCTTTTTCATGCTTGTTAAATCCGAAGCCGCAGTGGGATTTGCTGAACACAGCATTGTCATGAGGGGAGCTCACGTTTGAATTGAAAAGTATTTTCTTTTTTAAATGAGAAAGTGGTTTAGAAAAGTGTTCCCTTCTTAATATTTTATTTTTTGTTGTTGTTTGCTTGTTTGTCACACTTCAGTTTTTCAGAAAATCTAACCAATTTAAATATTAGTCAAAGACAACACAAGTAAATTAAGAAAAAATCCAAACATAAATGGTTCTGATTGATTACCCACTAAACCTAATAATTGGTTGGTCTACCCTCAGAAGCAAATGCAAGCAATCAGCATTGTCTCTTCTGGTGTTAAATTGTAAATTTCCAAATGTAGTAGCTTAATTTGTCTTTCATTTTATTCAAGAATCGGAGCTCTCCAAGCCCACAAGAAATGCATTATTTGTAACAGCTTAAGTAGAGCTTCGAACAGGAAGTTATAAAACAGGAACTTGCCAGCTGTGACAGCCAGTTATAGGACAAGCATTTCTTTGTTGCAAATTAATAATTAGCACTGGATCTCAAAAGAGCCATTGTAGAGTTTTTACTTAAGTCATAAGACCCGACAAAAATACTCAAGTACACTTTGTTCAAGGAATTAAATGGTTTTTATGATGAAAGAATAATAGAGGAGTCCCATTTTTGTTTAGTTATTTCTACAAATGAGCTGTAAGCACAGCCACATTCTGCATGTTATAATGCAGAATTTATGGAGCTTTGAAAGTGGGAGCCATAAATCCTTCAAAGCTCAGTGATTGGCTATGTAGGAGGGAGTCTGTCTTGAAGTGATTTCATGAGTGCAGAAGAAGGAGTCTAGTAAGGAGGGAAATTAAAGTTTGGAGGAGGAGGTGGGATAGTGGGAGGATGAGTGGGAGGAGATTTAATTTCAAACGGCAGAAAATGTTGACCGTTACCACTCTGAGCTTAGCAGCCACTGCAACCCTAAAGTGAGCAGGATAAAAGAGGGGTAGGGGTGTGTGTGTGTGTGGAGAGAACTGGGGGGTTAACAAAGGAAAGCACAAGACCAATGATGTCACTCCTTCTTAAAACATAATGTGAATGAGGAATGTCCCTGAGACTTCTTTTTATGGTTTCAGAGTTCAGTCTAGGTTTGCTTTATGTGTGTACTGTGACCTGCAGGAATGCAGCACAGCCTTGTATGTCACCAGCCACACACACAAGCGCACCCCCCCACGCACGCACACACACACCCCCACATGAAAAACAAACACATATCTTCAAGCAGCTGACCTTCAGCCTTTACTCCCTTTCCTGCATCATGTTTCCCTAGCTCGCTAACTTTGCTTACGTTAAACTGAAATGAGCTATAAATAAATATTTTTCATCATTTCTTTCTTTGTTTTCAATTCTTGCTTGCTATGATAAGTTTGGCCAGAAGATGGCCTCAGTAGACTGGTGTGCACTTCTTACTGATTACGGCTAGTTGTTATGTGATTCATTCTGAGAAATTTACCTCCTTATGTATTTAGCTACTTGTTACTTAGAGACCGCAAACTCTGAATGTGTGTTGGTATATTCTGGTAATGCTTGATGTATTTAACTGAAGCAGCAGGAGACTTTTGTTTGTTGACCTGCTGAAAGCTCCAGTGAAGTTTAAGGAAATTAAAGCTTGATTGTGCTGTATTTACCATCTCTTATGATTCCACCATCAGTTATTAAAAATGGAGCAAATTGTTTCAAATGTGAGACATTTGCCATTAGCTATTATGTGGTTATAACACCAATAGGCTACTTGATCAGTTTGGTTTTGTCCACATTTTCATATTTAGTGTAAAGAGATCTATTTATTCTTTCACTGCGACTTCAGTATGCAACAATGCCAAGTCCACTCTTGTTTATACATTTGTTTGTGAGTTGAAAGTCCAGGGATTTTTCAGTTCAGTATTCGTATCACAGATAAACTCACAGTTTGAATTATTCTTCAAGACCCGCAGTCTGCGCGTAAGAACTGTTTCCCACCAAATGAAATATTCTGATCAGGGAGTAGAGGTTGTTATGCTCCGCATTGAGAAAACTGGAGAGTCCACAGAAAGGAAGCCTTACACTATTACGTTACTTGACATCACATCATATATAATGTAATCACATCAGTCATGGGTCAAGGCAGAATAAGATATTATGACACCTGCCAGGATTTGAAAGGAGAATCATTTCCGAAGGGTGTAGAAGCTCCATAAACTTGTCTGTTCTCAACCGGACAGAGTCTATCAGGAAGATGTCCTGCAGGTTTTTCAGTTGTCAGTGGAAACGATCTGAGACCTAATCATCCTGCTTCCTGGGTATGTGTGTGCAAGGGAGGTAAGCGAGTGGGAATTGTTGGCTGCCGAGTGTTGGTGCTCTGACAGGTTAAGAGTGAGAAGAGTCGAGGCGAGGGGTGAGAGCCTAGCAACTGTACAGAAGACCCTTCCACACACTGTTGACACCTAACCTGAATCTGACAGGTACAGGTGGGGAAGGCTGTCGGTTCATATAGCTCTCCTCGGGCCCCAGTCTTTGTCTGCTGTGCTTGCCACAGAACCCTGAGGGTTGCACATAAATAATGAATTCCTGTTCCCTATGGCAAGTGCTGAGGAGCCCCTATATGCTGCTCACATGCCGTACCAAATATTGTCACAGTATTGTGTTTTTCATGCGGAAGGTCTCTAGAATTTTTTATTTGCTTTATAAGCTCAGTTTGTTTTCAGAATCCGTCATCAAACAATTGCATGAAATAGTTTTATATTACTGGAGAGCTCACATTGATTCCAAAAATAGAATATCATCAAAAAATTAATTTAATTGAAGTGGCACTAAATATCATTTATAAAAAAGAAAAAATTCCATTAATTAAAAAAATTATGGCTTGCAGTAACTCAAAGCCTAAAATTCAGTTTCTCGTAAAATTTCTCATGTAAACCAGAAAATTGCAGGTGATGTGAAAATCATCCAAAGGAAAGTCAAAGCCTACACCCATAAGGAGGGTAAGCTACAAAAGGTAGTTCCTAGAAATCCTAATTGTTCCAAGTACAACAATTGAAGATTTGATGAAAGGAAAAGTGTTGAAGATCAAGTTAAAAGCCGAATTAAAGAACATTTACATGTGGATACATAAAATTATAGCCAGTTGGCTAATTTCCATATCTATTTCCATAAAAAAGACACAAAATCGCAAAAAAAAACCTTATACTCTATATAGAGATATATACTCTTTATATCGCTAAATATATTCACGTGTGCCATAGAAAAGGTGCAGGAGTTACAGTGATAACCACAGCCTTGCTAAGGCTGGGAACCTAAGCTGATTCAGGAGTTTGGGGAAATTCACAAGGCGTGAACTGTGCCAAGCTTCTTTTAGCCTTTAAACCACAGAATAGCTTAGCACCAAAATAAATTAAAGAGCTGTTTAGTGTATCATCTCTTCAGAACAAACGTCCAGAAAACTTGCAAACAGACGAAACACTGAGTTCCTTTAAATCAAGGTTAAACCCCCACCTGTTTTAGAGCTGGTTTGATCCAAAACAACTCAACTGTATATTTGCTTGAGGATTTTGATGATGTCATTTGACAAAATGTAACTTTTATTGCTTGCTTCACAATTGGTTACTGTTATATTTTATGGTGTGAAGCAAGTTGAACTGCCTTTTAGATAAAATGTGCTATACAAATAAACTTGACAATGACTGAGGTAAACCAGAGAGAATTCCTGGTTTTAAGATGGACTTGAGGTATTGCATCATTGTACAAAGTCTTGTTTTTAAATGAATGTAAAGTCTAAAGTCTTCACTGTTTTCTACCCGGAGCACTTCTTTCTCTGTAACCAAGCTTTATGGAGATGCTGATTTCATTTCACTTCCAGAAGGACATAGTACTAAAAGTACCAAAACGTGGTTTTACTAATATAATTCTGTGTAACTTGCCAGCAAACTCTCTCTTGCCCAAAATCCATAGAAAAATAATCAGTCTTTGTCAAGAGATAGATTAAACAAAACCGCAGCCAATGATACAGATAAGCTGAAGGCAGCTATTAAAGCAACCGGTGCTTTCTCAGCAGAGCCACCGGCTGATCGCCTCTGTGGCATGCTGCATTGATGCTGAATCTCATTTAAAATGAGCCCTAGCCACGCATTGGCTGGATAAACTGTACAGCACATGAACATACCTTTCAGTAGGCACACATTTCTGCATTTAAGATACATTTTCACTTATCTTATGAGGTATTCTAAACTTTCGGAGGAAATGGATTTTGGTATTTGAGTTTAAAATGATTTGATTCCCCAGTCCACCACATTAAGGCAATTCCTGAAAACCTCAATTTCCCACATAAAGAATGAGAGTGCAGTTAGTCATCATCCAATGAGTTGGTCTTTGTCTCCCCAACTCCAAAGAAGAATAAACAAGTTGAAAATGGTTGTTCAATAAAGGCTTTGCTTGTTTTTGATCTGAAAATAGAATGTCCCTTTCCTTTGGTGGGCTTTACACAAAACAACACGTGTGCATTTAAGTCTAACCAAATGCACAAGTAAATTCCTGCCAAATGTGAATATTCTGTAATCTAAGTGTTGTATCGTTTCATTTGCTATAGAGTAAATATGTTTGTGTTTTCTTTGACTTCTCATAGGAAAAAAACAAGATTTGAATTTTGAAACTGAACTAAATAGCTACTTCTGTTAAGAGATTCATGAGTGTTAAAGTTATGTGTCTGTAATGCTATTAGTTTAGTCATTGTTAGAGAAAATTAGTTGTGTAAAGCGTGAACTATAATGACTCCTGGGGGTTTCAGGTCCACCCCGTCTTGCATTTGGCCGCTTTCCCATGAAAGTTCAATATGAGTTTTCTATTAAATTAGGATGCTAATGGTGGTCTAACACAGTAACAATAGATTATCCTGTTATATGTGGCAGAGTTCACATTGACTTCAAAATTGCCTCACAGGGCACAGCTGAAGTGGCAGAATTTTGAACAGAAAAGTGTTTTTCATTTTTAACAAATAGTTTTTTGATTTACATATGACTGCACTATAAATGTTTCACAAAAAATAAGAATCTTCTGACTTTTTGCTTGTTTTAAACAAAGGCAAAAATAAACCTCTCCAGGTTTATATGGGAATAGCACAAGAAAGAATAGCCTTTCTTGTGCTATTCCCACATTTTTGCCAGTTGGCAAAAACATCTGGTTTCCATTTATATGCTATATGTTGCATCTTTCAACCATGAACTAGCAACTAAAATCATTTTTACAGTGTTACTGGAATGAAGAAGTGATTATTTTTCACAAATTTCACTATTTCAAACATTGGTAAAGTTGTGAGCATTAAAAAAGAACGAAACAAAAAGTGTTATGAGCCTCTTGAAGGGAGACAAAACGTTACCCATCCCCCCATTGTGAAACACAGACTGCAGTAATAACTGAAGTAATGAAACAAAAAGAATTTTCATCAGCTGCGCTTTTAATGTATAACAACAGTAAAAAGTGAATTTTTTTACTTGCAAAATAGGAGTGTTTTTATGTACAGTATTTATACAGTTATATATTGTTTAAAAAAGGTCAGTTTAAACATGACAGTTTATTGCACAACACATTTATAAATTATCGCCGTCAAACCACACATGAAACAGATGGATTCCATAATATTTTAACACTTAACATGAAATGTATTTGTTTTTTTATATATTTTTTTTATCTGTTTTTCCATGAATCAAGGTCCTGTGAGGAGTGTAAAATCTCCTCTAAATACTGACATGGTAAAACTGGCAGCAAAAGACTGAGCGTGCTTCTTAATGAAACAGCCTTAAGCATCAAAAGGTCTTCATCTAGCATCATCACAATGGGTGAAGCAATCAAATGTAAAACCCACAATCAGGGTGATGGCCAAGCAGACTTTTCTTCCTTCATGATGGTAACTGGCTGAAAGTTTAGAAATGTGTGCTGTAGCAACACCAGCACTGAAACTAAAGCAGCCAGGTCAAATATATGTATACTGGAAAGCAAAATGAAATTGTTGCCTTAAAAAACGTATTTGCCCCTTACAGATTTATACTGTTTTTTTACACGTATTTTTTTGGGTAACACTTTACTTGACAGGTTGTGAATAAGACTGTCAAGACACTGTCATAAACATGACATAACACCTGTCATAAACATGAATAAGTCTTCATGAATATTTATGACTGTTGTCATAAAGTGTGATTTGGTAAAAGTATTACTGATCAAACTTTAGCTTTAATAACATTAAGCTACATCATTTTTAAAGTTTAATCAGTAATACTTTTATAACAAATTTATGTCAGATCATGATATCTTGGTTAATGTCAAGTTGTCACAACAAAGATATTTTGAATAATGTCAACTTTGTATTAAAAGTGTCATGATTTACCGAATGACACTTTATGACAACAGTCATAAATATTCATGAAGACTTACTCATGTTCATGATGTTATGTCATGTTTATGACGGTGTCATGACAGTCTTATTCAAAACCCGTCAATAAAGTGTTACCATTTTGGTATATCAATCAACAGATTTTAGCAGAAGAAATTACAAAGTGGTTTAATACAACACAGTTTGTAAATGAATTTATTTAATCGAAATCAACCTTACCATATGTGAAAAACTAATTGCTCCACAAAGTTCATAGCTGGTTATGTTAGCATTTGGGATAACTTGTAGTGAATCTTTAAATTGTTGAGAAAATATGGCCTACTCTTTGGAGAATTCATTTACTTCAGTTTTATGTCAGAATTAAAGAAATGCAAATCTTCAAAAAAGTGCTACCTTTCTCTAACCAGTCTGAAGTGTTTTGTGCCTGGGAAATACCTTATTTATGACATTTTGTTCCAAACTCTTTCTCATGTTTTTTTTTTTCATAATAAATACCCACCCTTTATTGGGGCAGGCGATAAAACTGGGCATTATGAATTTTAATTCTTTTTGAGAACTTTTAGTCTTCTTCATGTTGCCAAAAAGGTTTTGTTTAAGTGATTTCATGATTTCAACTGTAGGCAAGAATGTGGCTTGCAAAAATGAACCAACAAACAGGTAATTCATAATGTAACCAGGGGCTAACTATATTTTCCACAGAGCTAGTCTTTTATTCTAACAAATGCAATTTTTTTTTTCAATAATGCTTTTTTATTATAACAAGCTTTTGTTTAATTTGATTATTTGAAACAGTTAAGTGTAATATAAAAGCAAACACAGAAGAAAATGTAAAGGGCAAATACTTTTCCAAGGCACTGTGGGTTGAAACACAGAAACACATTGTGACGCAACAAACAGACTTGAAATGGATCAAAAGCTGATCCAAACACAGATTTAATTAATTAAATATTCACTCTGTTTACAAAATATAAGCACACCTGCTTTGCACAAATCTACAGCTCCATTTCAGCTTTTCACCCACAATTCAGTTCGACGTCAAGCTCAAGTTAGACACCATATTGGAAAAAATCAATAACGCATCAAAGGCTTTATCTAACTTAATCTATCCAAGTTACTTGACAAGAGCTGCAGGTGTTCTTAATATCCTGTACACTGGGTGCATTTCAAGTATTATGCTTCATGTAAACAATAACTGATGAGAGGGGAAGGGTGGAGAGTGGGGTGCTATGGCCCAAATTTAGGCTAATCTGATCCACGATCACGCTTAAAACATCATTAATCATGCTTTCTGCAACAGTTAAATTCGGCCTCCACTTATCTTTGAATGGCTGAGTTAGTGCCCTATAGATCACTGTAAAAATGTCCTATCTCAAATGAGATCTCTTCCGTACAATGTCATGTTTTATTAATAGCTTTGATAGGAGCATTTAACTCAAATGAATCATGAGGTGCAGTAAAATCCAGGAAGAGGGCCCAAAATATCTCCATATATATTAAAAATTGTAGCGTTGAGATGTCTTTGAGTCTGGGACTCTTAGGAGATTTTACTCGCTTCAGAGTTTAGAAGTTCAGACAATCGTCACAGAGTGAAACATAACACTGCACGTCTTTTAAAAGCCCATAGCAAAGGCTTAACAACACATAGTCACACATCTCTGCTCAGAATGGCTACAAATAGCAATGTCACTCCAAGTCAGTCACATGAATAACTGTCCTTCAACTTTGACATAAAATGTACTTTGAGTTACGTCTCAACAGACGTGCCGTCCCATTAAATTGGCTCCTGTCTTTGTCGAGCTCCTCCGCTGGCTTAAGCGTTGAGTCATTCTCTTATTAAGTCCTGTTCTCTTCAGAGCTCACAGTGGTGCCTCGCACACAGTTAGTATAAGCACCGACTACAGAGGCAAACCATTTTCCCAGTGGATAGGAATTGGCAGTTAAATCTGCAACTGATGATGGCCTAAATCCTTTTGCTCTCAGTTTGAGTGTTTTAGAAGCTGAATGTTTTCTTGTTGGAGTTTCTTCAGAAAAAAAAGTGACACTGGTAGTAAAAGTCTTTGCTTTGGGATGCACTGCTGTGGTTTGTGTATGTACATTTGTATTTATGTGTGTGTGTGTGTTTACACAGTAAGTTAGATAAATCTTTCTGTGTGTGCTGTATCTGTCCATGTGATTATGATCACACATGCACATATGGAAGTGCTGATGTCCACATCTGTGGAGCTTGTGTGTTAAATATTTAATCTCCTCCATTACACTTTGATTTGTGGTATTAAACACTAAAGTTTGGACATACCATATGTGTATTTATCTTGGGAATTCTTTATGTTTTGGTGTATATATCTCAGCTTTCTGGGGACATGGCAAATATGATCTGCTCCATTTTGTATGCCAGCTTCTGCTTCTGGGCTTGTTCGTCTTGCTCCAGTGCCTCAATGATCTAGAGCAGAAAAAAAACAACAACACACAAACACACAAGATGAAATAGCCAGGTAACCAAGGACATAATGTGTGTTGCTGAAGGAATCTGATTTGCACACGCAGGGTTTGAAATGAAAATATTTTGCAGCCGCAAATTCATCTTTACTTGTAATTTATGAGCTTAAATTATTTATTCCAGTTTTATTTATTTGGATTAAATACAAATGAAGTAACTTGTAAAGCCTTAGGGTTGGATAAGCTGTGGGTAATTTTAGGTTGTAATTTTGAGCATTTCTAAGTATGAAAACCAATACATTAAGCATTGATTAAACGATTAATTTCATTACAGTTTATGGGATCTGATGACCACATACAAAAGTCTTCGTCTTATTGTTTTTGACCTTTTCAAAAAAAAAATAAAAAATAAGCCAGCTGTCACAATTAACTGTTATGTCTTTTCTTGCTGGCAACTGTAGAGTGGTTTTTGAGATATTTAAGTTTCACATTAATTCTCTAATCAGGTTTCATCAACTTGTGATGGGAAATAATTGGCTCCTCAGATGCTAAATGATTCAGCTTCAGCTGGTGCAGCTTATTATTTTTTTTCTTTCTAAATCTAAGGCTTGCTTTGACTGGAAACAACACTACGTGCGCCAAATGAATCAGCAAAAACACTAAAGGTTCCAAGTTGTAAACCCAAATTAATTACAAAAACAAAATGAACAGAAAAAGCTGCATAGAAAAAAAATTGGGCAAAAACTCCACAGTTCCATAACAGTAAGCAAAACAAAACAATCCACTCTCCATACAAAACATTTATCATATAAATCAGTAGAGCAGATCGTACTTTCAGTCAACAAACTACTATCTGAAGCCAGTTTCCACTTTGTGATGTGTTGACAGGGCCTCACCTCTTGGCTGTACTTGCTGACGTAAGCGTAGATCTCATGCAGGGCACTGAGTACGTTGAACTCACTGGAGTGGAGGCGAGCCTGTTCAGCCAGATAGGCATTCATATCCTGATCACTGATGGCAGGTAGGCGGTTGATGTCAGCGTAGTACCTGAGAGGACACATACACACACACGCATGGACTCAGTGTCAAGGACACAGCCATGCATACTGGAGCTTTTCTCCTCATTTGAATTCAGACTGATGTTGTGAAAATCCAGAGAATGTTCAAGGATAAACGATTATGTACATCAGAGAAGTTTGTGCAGGAAAAAAAAAGAAATGCGTCACTCAGAGGTTTGAACTTTCGGTTTATATAGACGATGAATTAAGAGAAAATTCAAATTTTTTTAGAGTGTACAAGATAGATGCCCTTACACTGTAGGAATTAGTAGCTTAGCTGATTCCCATACATTGTTAATGTTGCGTTTAGCTGCATCTAAAGTTGCAGAAAGACATATAAAAATGATCTTGACACCAAACAAGAAATAAATAAATCTGTAGATTTAGAGAAATTCTGGTTCTGCAGGTCAACATTTTATTAATGTCAACAACTGAACTTGTTTCATTTGATTACTAGCTCGGAAGTGAAACCAAGTTATTGTAAAGGCAATCTAATTTACTTAGTTTTTATATCAGTTCCGATATTGAGACTTACTGCAACTTAACATGAGTTTGTTAGAAGATTCAAGGAACAGGATAATATTTTAAAAAGTTGCATTTTAAAAGCCATAAATTTTTTTGTCATACTGTTCATACTGATTAAGGCAATTTTAATTTTAATGTGCCAGTATAATGTTATACTTCATATAACTACTATATGAAGTAGTTATATAACTACTTCATATAACTATGAAGTAGTTATATGAAATATAACTACTTCATATTTTGTCAATATGAAGTAGTGGTGTCAGCACCTTTTGCCACAAGGCCGTCAAATTGTCAGGTTGAGAGTATTTAATAAAAAATGTTGTTTTTTCTTAATGAAAATACAAAGTAATATCAGAATGTTTTTACTGGTTGGTTTGTCTGCTCTGACTCAAATAGCATGCACTATTTTGATAAATGATTAGGGATTAGGGATTTGTAAAATATAGTAGACCTGAAACATAAAACTTCTCTTACACAATTTATTACTGGCACAGAGATATAATCGACTTTCCCTTTTTTGGAAAGTCAATTTCTTTTTTATTTCCTTTGTTTTTTCTAAGCAACAAGAATGGGAAATGGGATGCTGAGCAGCCAGTAGCTTAATCTTCTAGCTAAATGTTAATATGTTTTACTCTATAAGGAGCATGATCAAAAAATACTTTATTCTTTATTCAAGTTTAATATTGGTCAAAAACTGCTACTAAATTGAGCTTGTTTTCATACTATAGTTTTGTTTATGTGTTTGTAGCAAAATAAGAATATCAAATAGTTTAGATAACATCATTGTACCTGTTTTAATTAATATGTTAGATCATTTCAGGAGCAGTAGAAAGAATAGTTTCTTTCCCGTTTAAAGTAAAAGCAAGTAGATCCTTTTGTACATTTGTTTAAAATTGTTGATTACATTCATGTTACTGTGAAATTGGTAAATTTATCGCACCTTGAACATTTCATGCTTAATTGTAACACAAATTACTTTTTTTGTGTTATATTTACCTTTCCACCCAGCTCTTATAGTGTGGAATATCCTTGGCATAGAGCAGCTTGGTGGAGGGCGAATCTTTGCCCAAACGATGTTCAGATGTTGAGCAAGAATCCATAAAGGTCTGTGCCACCACTGACAGGCAGGCGTCTGTGATGCTGCTTTTATGGATGTCAAACACAAACTGGGGATTTTTGATTACATTCACCCAGAACCGCAGCGGGAGACTGGAAATATGGAAAGATATTGACAGAGTAAAATGAAAGAAATAATGTAAACACTGCAAGACATGTTTGCAAAGAGAAATGAAATACTTGCCAAACATCAAAAGCTCCTTTTGAATCTGAGTTTAATTAATCCCATGTTGACTTTTATGCTTGACTTTAGTTATGAAAACTAGATGGATATTTGAGCTGTGGTAAAGTCCCACAAGCTACAAGATATTTCCAAGAACAGCATAAAACTAGGAAAATCCTTGAAGCATGAGGTAAATAATAAATTCCTATTAAATTAGTTATTCTAAAATTATCATTAATACTGTGAGGAAATGTGTAAACTAGGTACATTCACAGTGGAGGTTGGAATGTGCTCTGAAGGCAGACAGCCTTAATTATAGGTCTTCGTTTGGGAACAATGGATGTTGAACAATGGACCCAAACCTAGTTGGAAATCAGTAAATAATTTCTCAGAAAGACTTTAGTTTCTACATTTTTTTTAACATATGACATGTTGTAGCCCCATCAGCATTTATTAAACCATCATTATATCAATGTCTTCAAACTTGAAAAATATTTTGTGTTGTGTAGCTGTTACATTCTTGCATTTAGCCAATAACGGCAAGTTTAAAATCATTATTCCCCTCTAACACAGAGCTTACATCCTTTAATAAAATTTAATTTAAAATTTCAGAAAGAGTTTTCCAAACATGGCTCTAGGTAATGATTAGTTAATAATGTGGCTTTAAGTTGATAAAATGACTAATTAGATTTATAGCAACTCACTGTTGTAAATCAAAATGATGGACAGAATCCAAAAACAACAAAACATCTGGTAACATATATAAGTATTAGTTCATAAATGAGAGAAACCTTGAAAGAGAATTGGTGAATATATTCCTGGCTGTTTAGTAAACTTTGAATCTGTCTTAAGTGGGAAATTTTTCTCACCAGTTACTCTTCCATGTGTGGCGAACGTCCATGTCATGGATGCCATGTCTGTCTGCCTGCTCATCGAGGAAGTCAAACATATATTTGATGGCGAGAGGCAGAGCAGTGCCTCGACACACGGTGCTGAACAAAGTCTCAAACAGGTCATCCACAAACTTCTGTAACGTGCCCTGTAAAAAACATGAAGAGAAACTTAATGAAGCAGTTCAGTAGTTTTGCTTTTGCTGGTAATATGTTTGTCTTACAAAAGAGGTGCACAATAAGTTCAGATTCAGATATGGATAAGAAAAACAAAGTAACAGGAAACATACTAAAAGCTGAAAAATTGTAATCCATTCCAGTTTGCTGTTTCCATAGATACCACGCTATCACAACAGAACATGTAATTGCTGTATTGGACTACAGCAAAAATGTTGCACAGTAAATGACTTGAAAATTGACACTGGGCTTTTGCTACTATCGTTTTTTTTTTTTTTTAAAGCAAAGGGTGTAGATCCTGTTAGATACATGAAAGCAGGTTTAGCTGTGGGCAGTATATTTAATCACAGTATTCCCTGCTATTGCTGTGAATATATGTTTTTATATTTTACATACCATTTTTATCTTTAAATCTACCACTGCATACCATCAAAAGCAAGGATGGAAAATTATTTTCCCACAAGGGCCACAGGAGTAACTATGAATGTTTCAAAAATAAATCCAGTCACAAAATAAGTATGATTTGCAACAGGAATCATTGCAACGGAAAATGTAACATGCCATACTAACAACTGAAATGTTTTTTGTATCTATTTTGTATCTGAAATGTTTTTTGTATCTATATATAATGATAAACATCATTTAGAAAAAACAGTGAAAAAAAAAATCTGCATGTTCTTGCATTTCCTCTATACCAAATGACAGTCATCAGCTTCAAAATAAAAGCCTGTTATGCAGAATTCATGCAGAAATAAATCTTTAAGTGGGTTTAATATCAGCTGTTTTATTTATCATTATGGCCAATGATAATAAATAAATAAGAGATTAAATCACATGCTTAGGAGAAAATGAACATGGTATCTTTATCTTTTGAGTGTCACCTTAGTCGCTAGGAGTCTCGTTAGGTAGATCTCAGACACCATCTTGCTTCCGCGTTCGCCCTCTTTCTGGTCACCGTGGTCGTGGTTCTTGACTAAATGCCAAACTTTGACACCACTCTCCAGGTCAGGAGTGAGCATAGGCACACGGGAGTGAGGGCTGTCAGGGCTGGTGGGGGTGGAGCGGAATGGGACGTCCATACCTGGGTTGGTAATATGGCAAAAGATATGTTCCAAAATAATCTTAAAATAAATCAGCTAAGGAGGTGGGCTATGCATTGAGACTGTATAATCACATAAAAGCATATTTGTTAAAGAAAGTGTCCCTACCCTATAAGTAATAATGCTAAAAAATGTTTTTAAAAAGTAAAAAAAACAAAAAAACACCACAAACTAAATTTTAAGGTTTATTTACCTTTAAATCACAAAAAACAAGCATATTTGACCCTTTTGAGACATCTTACTGTTTATGAAATCTGCAAAAGTAACAGTGGTTTGTCTACCTTTAAAAAACATGCTTCTGTGAGATGGATGAATATTAGGTATTTGTATTTGTTTCACATTGCTGACCGTATCTGCTGATACTGCGTGGGAAGCTGGCTGAGGAGGGAATGATGAAAGAGGACATCTGTTTGGGCACTAAGGCCACCACACACCGATCAGATACCTGGGAGACAAAGGTGCAGTTTCATGACATTTTTGCCTTGCAGATATTGGTCAAAAGCAACAAGAAAAATTCAAAGTATCATCAGTGCAATAAAATCAAGGAGCAGATTTTTTTTTTTATTTGAGAATTATGATTCAAAGGAGCAAATAGGATAGCCATCTGTGGGTTTTTAGAGAACTGGTCTTCAGTGACAATGACAATGACCACACCACATAAACAAGCTATTGAAGAGACCAAATATTGTGTGAATGGGATACATTTTGTGCATCATGTTAAGTACAGCTGCAAAAATTTTATGTAATATTATGTAATACAGTATTGTCACTAATACGCAGTTCTGCAGTCTGACTCAGATGGGCGAGAAGCAATGTTCCTTCAAGTCCTGCATGAAGTACTAAAATAGGCCTTTGTCTGAATAAACCTATAAATGTTGTGCTGCATACTATCCTAACTTTTTTTCCCCTTTAAGTTAAACTAATCTTGCAACAACACCACTAATATTTAATTTGTGTAAAGAAGAGTTCCAAGAAATTCCTAAAATGTCTGCCAGAAAAATGCTGTTCTGCATGTTTTACAGATTTGGCTCACATCGCAAAAAGCTTAGCAACAAGAAAAACACTTCTACACCTCACATGAGTATTGAGAATGAAGGAATTTTTTTTCTCCTCTCTTATGAGTACATAACTTTAAAACTCCTTGAAGAAAAAGTTTCATTGTTTTTGTTTGTCTATATTACAATAAATAACTTGTTGAAATGTAAGCTGTGTGAAGAGGCCCGAAGGTGAGTCATGCCACTGACAAAGAAGAATGAATTGACATTTGAAGTCAGTGACCTATGTATTAACATTCAAGACCTAGGAAAAAATGGAGGCTAAAAATGACGCACAAATCCATGTTTCTTGTAAGAATCAGCTGATTTAATTGTTTTGTATTAACCCAGATTGCTTAGATTCCAATGCTGCTACAGTTGCAGCTAAAATTCCTCGAGTCCCACTGCAAATTTGATTCATTGGCAAAATGTAGTGTACGAACTAGCAGCTGTGCAATACACATATCAACTAAGAACTAATATTAAGTCCGGAAATGTAAATAATCTTAAAAAGATTATCCCTTTGCTGTTATAACCTGGTGCTAGTGTGATACATCAGCTCATCTCATTTTATCCCAGGATTTTCTGATACTTGATTGAATCCCTCTTGGTGTTCACATGCTGCAGATTTCAGCACCAGAGAAAGCAAAGCAGGTTCTGAGCATCGCTGACCCTCAGCCATGCTTTACTGCAGGCATGTTGTTCTTTTCAGCATACGCCTCAGTCTTCCTGCAAACATATCGCCGATCCATTGACCTGAAAAATTCTAGTTTTGATTCATTGCTCCACAGAACAAATCCCTAAGCCTCTTTGACTCATTTTTATAGTTTTGAGCAAATTGAAACTGACTTTACTTTTGCTTTTGGGTCAGCAGTAGTATATTCCTCAGTGTTCAGACAAGAAGTCCTTCTTTGTTTAGTATGTGACTTCAAGTGGAAACAAAGCATCAGTAGCTGTTCCTACCAAGTCTTGTTTCAAATGTTTTTTGCCAACAGCTGAGGATTTTTCACCACCTGCCTTCTCAGAAATCTGGTGATTTGAGAGCTTCCAATCCTGTAAAGTGCAGATAGTGTACCCAAATTCCTTTAAACTTGCAACCTCGGCTTTCATTTGCATCTCTTGGAACCATTATGGTCGTTAAGGTGTACCTTAAGCACACCTCATGCAACCATATTTTTGTTGCATCAATTTCTTCCAGAGACTATTCAGGGATTGAAAAATTTGGACCCATTAAACAATTTCAAGTGCAGAAAACAAATGTCACTTTAACAGGTGCTTTTGATGAGCATCCTTCACTCAATTTAGGAACTTAGAGATTTATGAAAAAGAATAATCAGGAGAAGATGACCATTTTTGTAATGTTGGTATTAATTTTATTCCCTCACCTGGTAGTGCATGAGTGTATTGAGTCTCTTCCAGTCGCCTTCTATCTTTGTTGTGATGTCTTCATCCTGCAGGACCACACGAGCTGTTCTGCCCTGCCGCCACTCTGTTGGAAAACACATTTAAAAGCAACAAATTGCTGTTATTTTGTGTAATGTTTACAGTATTTCTCACATGTCTCAGACTTATGTTCCCCCTGTCTGACATGATTTGTTAGCCTGCACTACCCCTAAGGTTATATTATCCTTGTGTGTTATGTTTATTCTTTACAATGTGCAAGCTGTCAAGCGAAACAGGTAAAATGTCAAAGAGACTGCTTCTTGTCCTTGACAATTACAAGTCAGGGGGAGTGAGAACAAAATGAAAGGACACAGCATCTTTTTTTGAGCCACCTGGAGCAATGAGACACATCCTCCCTAAATCCCTAACCCGTAAAAGCCCCTGAAGGTGTAAAGCTACATGCCCAAAGCACTATCAGGCGATACCAAGACAGTGTTTTATTTACTCTGTGTCAAGGTGCATGCCACCTAAATTTGTGCCGCATCACTCAGTATCAGATGACATGCCGTGGGTGTAAGCCTTCCTGGAGTAGTTCTGTCGAAAAGGTTTAATGTCACTGTTGGGGTGTTGCTGTAATTGCAACTGCAAGCAGGTATGGGGAGGATGCGGAAACAACGGAGGAGCCGATGTCAAGCATTCTCTGTAATTTGTATTAACATGGCCACTGTCAGGTGAATCTTTGCTGCTGTGACATTATTCCAACAGGTTGTTATGCAGTTGATTTTCTTTCAGAATATAATGCATGAGACAGCTACTATGATCAAAAGATTGTCTGACTCGCTCACCCAGGTCCATGTCTGTAGCTCGAGGTCGGGTGGAGTATGGCATATTTTTGTACACAGCATCCAGGATCTTTTCCTTCACCTGGGTAATTGTGTCACAGTTGAGAGCCTTGACTGGGATCTCTGGGCTGTTTTCATTGTCGGGGTTCACACAGCTCAGCGTCTGGAGATCCAGGACAGAGAGAGAGAGACAAACCCGGAGAAGGAGGGAGAGCGAGAGAGGTGTTGCTTGGGAGGTCCTTTCATTACCTGCTCTTCACCAAGATGTCCTGGTGGAGAGCATCTTGGCTTGAAATGTAATTTCACACCTCCAGGATGTGACTGTGCAGCTCTGGCAGCAGCATTAAACACGTAATGAGACAGAGCCTCTCACACTCTCCGACACGGCGATCAGAGAGGTGTCATCTTGTCGCTGGCTGGCTCTGCTCTGCAGTTGAAGCCAGAGGGGAAACGGATTCTGATGGGCTGCTGGAGGATCCCAGCCAGCTCCGTTTGAATAGAAATGTAAAGGACAGAGACGTGCAGTTGGCCCAAACGCTTGACTTTAGTGATTAGAATAGACAAAATTAGCAATTTGGCAGTGTCTCTGCTCCTAATTATATTTAACAGTTTGACTGTATAAAGCTGCCTTTTTGATTTTTCATTCGCATATGAGTGGACAAGTGAAACAAGGAAAAGCCTGTATGCAGGATGAAAACGGGGTATTAAGAGGCTCTGTTGTCCTGCTGTGGGCATTCTGCTGGTGTGGTTGGTTCGTTTGTCTTAGAGGAACATGATTTATACAGATCAGTGTCCTTCTAATTGGTAATCCTCATTTCAAATTAGTCATGCCAACATCCTCATCTGTAGGACACAAATACATTCATATACCAGTTTGATTTTATTCTGTATCCCCTTGACACAGTACAGAGCCTGTCACATTGTTTCATCTCCCTGCTAAAGAATTTAACCAAAACATGCCTATAGAAAGTCCATAGGTCTTTGAAATGGCCATAGGATATGTTTTGTGTCAGGTGAACCATCTCCATATTAATTTAGTCATGTTTTATTAGTTTATTATCCTTCTGAAATATACATTTTTAGTTTTTGGGTCAATTTTATTCAAGATTTTCTGGTATTTTATAAAGGGAGCTTTACGCCTTTGAAGGGAAGTAGGCCCAAAGCATAACTGATTCTTCACCGTAACTAACAATTCTCTTGAAGTGCTTTTCACTGTATTATTTTTCCTACGTTTAACACCACATCCATCTGGAATGTTTCCTGATGAAAAGCAAAATCTTTGTCTTATCTGACCAAAAGGAAATTGTTCCAGGCAAAAACCCATCAGGGCTGCATAAACTCCACATATTTATGTTTGTGAGGACTGAATAGGATTTTTCTTGGCAAGTCTCCCAGAAGTCTGGTTGGCATATTCATAGTATCTTATGGAGACTTGGTCATCCCAAGAGAAAGTCTTAGCAGCATTTATCCAACAACTTTGGACGTTTCTCTTCCATCTCTAGCCACTTTCTTTTGTAAAGATAAACTAGAGCATTCATCATTTTGGTTTCGATTGTAGAAATGGAACATTTTCTACAAACAGTTATTTTCTTGTAGACATTTCATGACTTTTAAACATCAGCACACGTTTTTTCACTTAAAATGACTCGTTTTGCTGTGTTACACATTTTGAACAAGTAAAAGTGTGAGAGTCGCACCTTATTTATAATTGAAAAATAGGAATTTGTGCATTACAGTTTAGGTTCTGGATTTACCGATCAGCTTGTGCTCAAGTTTAAGGAATGGCTTTTCTTGAAATTTCCAGGATAATATTTTGAAAGAACAATCAAGGACAGATTTAATTTAAGGTGTTTTAGATATGAAAATAATTGTGGAGTGCTTCATGATTCCAGTCAGTAGCTCTCAGTTTGGTAAAATGAGTTCTCTTTATATATAATAAAAGTTTGCTTATGAAGATTAGAGTTCAGTTCAATCATCTTTCAGTTTGAAGAAAACATCAGAATGTGTGTTTAGATTGTAGATGCTCACAGAGCCCCAAATATTGTGCTTTGCATCCAAGTGCATTCCATATTTTTCCTTCAATTTGTCGTGTGTTGAGACATTTTCATTTAAAACTGCATATGAAACTGTGAAGGTTCTTTTCCAATAGCACAACATATTAACACAGACTAACTAGAGGACTTTTTTTCCTTTATGAATGCCTTTCTGACTCACCAGCATTTTGTATTCAATCTGCTGCCGGATGAGTTTGTCTTCACTTAGGGAATAGCGTGCCTCCCCTGTGATGGAGTCTATGGGTCCCTTCTCCATTTGCTGTTTGATGGCACAGAACAGCATGAACAGAGGCTCCCCAGCGCACTCCTTTGTTTTGGAAGGAAACCAAGCAATTGGATTGAAAAATGGGAGAAAGAAGGGATGAGAAAGAAAACAGATTTCTATGTGTCGGTAGATGAGACGTGACCTGCTAATGTGAACATTATGAGTCAGGAAAACTATAGAGACGTTCAACCTCACTGGTAAAATAACCCTTCGATAGTGTGGAAAAGCACATCAATATCAGGCATTTATAAACTCAGCCACAACAAGAATTTAGAGTCTATTTAAGAAAAAAATCAATACAAAACATTTTAAGAGCCTGTAGTACATCACAGTGATACCTGTAGCAAAAAGAACAGAGAATGACTTCGTTTTACCTTGAGAAATTTGTGAAGCAAGAAGGCAAACCAATTTGTCAGCATCTTCTCTGCCACCGACTCTGTTCTGCAAGACGAGAAAGAGGCACACTCATTCATTATCAGGAGGCGTCCCGCAGAGAGCTGGAGTGCTCTGATTATTTTTTCATTATTTTAAGACTCCCAGTGTTGCGACTACAAGATCTAGAAAGAACAGTTTAAGAAATTTGCGCTTGGCCGTTTAGTCTCAGTGGACACACACTTCACTGTAATGTCAGGTAAGTGCTGCCAGTGCACAGCACTTATAGGTTATGACATAATTGTCCAGACTAAATGGCTACTTTAGATGTCTCACTGTTTTCCAGTGTCTGCACTTGGCTACTTTACATGAGTTCAGATTGAAAGACGTCTTGATTTTTAGACACTGGAAAAAAAAGCTAGAAACTATGTTTCAATCAATACCAGGCTTAAAGCTTGCTGCATGATAACCACACTTTTTGTTTTTCTCCACAACTTTTTGGCCCTTACCTGCATTATGACCTTAACCTGCAGTGACGCAACTGTCGATGAGACCCTGTTCAACTTTTTGAGTGTGTGCAGAAGATTAATAGGTTTGGGCAAACAGCTTCTTCTACTGGCTCCTATTTGAACTTAGCCTTATATATAATGAGTGTCAGAACACAAGTTTTCTCCCCACAAAAGTCTCATGAAACATTCAGCAGGCTGGTGTCAGCACAGCAAAAAAAAAGAGAAAAAAAAACAATCGCCAGATAACTCGAGGTGGAGGGAAGAGAGAAAGAGAGGAGAGGTGACGGGAGAAGAAACGTGAGCTACAGTTGAATGTTTCATGAGGGGGCATACAGAAGATAAGTCAGACTGACAACAGCTCTGCTACCACTGCACTCACTCTTCCCCATTAGGGTCTCTTCCTCTGCCAGTCCCTCCCACTCTCTATCACTTTTAACACTCCTGTCTTTCACCTGTCTGCTCAGTCACCCTGTTCCTCAGACTTGCAACCAGTGTTTCACACGGCTGCACAAAACGAAGCTGAAGAGAGGTGGGCTTCCCTTCACTGGCCTAGTTACTCAACCATCACAAGGGTGGTAACTGGGCTGGAAAGAACAATGCACTGAGGAATTAGCTATGCTAAAAGATAAGCAGCGCTGATCAGGACAGGTTGGCTTTCTGTCGGAAAGGTTTTCTAGTCACTGCTGTGGAGCATTCATGCAATTCTACCAGGACAGAATACAATCCTGGTGAGCTTTCTTTCATATTTCTCTTTGCATTTTTGCAAATAGACTTATGTGATTTCTTTGACTAAATTGAGAACAGATTACGTGAAGAATAAACTGCAAGTTACAAAGAAAAAGATGCATATGCATGAATGTGAGCTTTAACCAACACCTCTGGAGGTCAATCCAAACCAGCTCAAAGTACTATTAATTCTGTCAAAGAAGGTTCTTATTCACGCCAATGGCAGACATGGATTTCAAAACATTATAAGTATCGGACCTTGCTAGCTGTACTACCAAGCCATTTATGTAAACATCTTACACAACATGTGAATATTTCTTTTAGATTGGACTGGATAAAAGCTTTCATAAAAGGCTGGCAATATTATTTTAACTGTTTCTGAAATCCAGAGAGCTTTAAAATAATCCATACCTAACGGTGCGTTTAAATACTCATTATTAATTGGTTTGGTCTTGGAATACATTTTAATTCAATGACAGGATGACATACTTTGAGATACAAACTTGTATAAACGCACTCGTTAGAGCTGGTGTTATAGAATGTTGTACTTTTAGGAGCTTAGAATAGGTTTTTTTATGTCATAAAGGAATCATTTTTAAGTTGTAAAGATAGGCTAGTCTTCAGTTTTCCTCAGTCAGTTTAAGTTCCCCTAAATGTACAGTTGATGAGTCAATCAACTGTCACCTGACTCATCTACCCTGAATTGATGTCTTACAAGGAAAGACATCTAGTTTTCCAGTTTGGCTGTGTTCAATTTATTTATTAGCCTTTTATGTGTTGCTTTGTCTAACCTCTGTGCAATGTCAAGTTTCTTTTGAGTAATTTAGCATTTTTATAACAAATTAAGTATTGAGTTAATAGAAATATAATTTGATTGCTGAATTTTCTGGTTTGCAGCTCTTATTCATTTTTACGTTTCAAATTAAAATATTAATGGTGCAGTGGTAGATTTTCAATAAATGTATTGTGGAGAACACACAGACTCTTCCTGATTCTTTTTAGTGTAATAGAAATAGTTCAATGATTTGTGAACAAAGCATCTAGATTTAAGACAAAATAATACCTTCGGAGGAGTAATTTGGGGTGGTTCTTGCTCTCCAGGTTGCGCTCTATAAGGTCGGAGAGCAGGTGTTTGAGGATGTCTGTGGCATACTCCAACCGTCCTTGCAGGGAGGTCATGATGAGTGAAGCGACGTAGCCACGGTCTCGCATGGAGAAGGAGCGCTGCGTCTCCAGTGTGCGGATGAATGTCAGCAGGAAAACCTTGTTATTCACCAGCTGAGCAAATTGCTTCAAGGCTTTCTCCACATTCGCCTGTCCACTCCCAGGAACCTGCATGCATCACGCACAGTCGCACACACAAAGATGCGCACACTTATTAAATAGCACTTGCAGAAGGATGAGTCAGAATGTATGAAAAACAAAAGGAAATTGACACGACAGTTCTCACAAACCACCTCCAAGGGCAAAGTGCAAACCAGAACAACTCAAGTGTCTGCAGCCTTTCCACTATGTGCTAATCTTGGACTCATCTGTTCTTCCCTTGAAAAGAAGGGTCATATTTTTTCTTTCGACATGTATCAATTCAAATTTTTACACTAATTAAGGGGCTTCGCTTTAAACAAAATGAGATGCAATCAGTGAGTTCTTACAGAGTACATGTCATTGTGAACATAATGTTGGCTGATTAAGGCAATTGTAATTTAAGCAACTTACTAATTTTGACCTTCTGGAAGTTTTCCCGCAAAAATATTAAGTGACATTTGATTTGTCATCAGGGTTTATTCAAAAATGGATATCAAGTGCATTCAAATGAAACACCTGAGATGTTGACAGCGATAAAAAGTAACATTTTTCAACATATCACCATGACTACAGAGATGCAGGGTGGCAGAAAATATTTAAGATGTTGTACCAAATGATCTAAAACTTTCATTATTTTGACTTGTATTGAAGGCAAGAGGTCAACATATTTAAGTTGCATGCCAGAGCTGCAGCAGTGCTTTAAAGTCTCCTCACCTCCAGCTCCCTCAGTACTGGATGATCATCAATGCCAGGAAACAGAACCCTCATTGCATAAGTGCGATAGTCCAGGAAGGGAATGCCAGCTCTATCCAGATCGCTGGTTAACTCATTGATGTCCGTCTGTAGCTCAGCAAAAGCTGCACATGACAGATGACAGAGGTGTTAAAAAAATTCTGCAATCATTTCAAAAGAAGTTGCTCTAATTCAAAGATCCAGCATGTATGATGTGTGGACACCAGTAATTTGAACTGTGGCTTGCAAACAACTGAACATTCTCCACTATTACTATTGCCTTCTATGAAAAAAAGGTAACGCTAGCTGCTTGTTACTTTATGGTTTCTCTTCCTTCTGTATAAAAGACACGCAATAGCTGCAGGTTGGGGGTGTTAGTGTGCTATTTACCTGGAATTTTCAAACTGCTAACCAATGATGTTTAGTTCTACACTAGCCATCTAGTTGAGTTATATTGCATTTCTACCAATACTGTACTTTCAGAAGTCTTTACAATTATGCTAACTTCAAAATATTGAAACATTTCTGATGCAATAGAGTAATTGCAAATAAAAATTTAGTTAGGTTCATTTGGTCAGTTTCCTTTCTGAAAAAGGTTTTACATCTCGGACATCACTCACCCTCTTTACACTCCAGAGCTACTCTGGATTCCAGATTGTCCATCTGCATCTGCAGGCGCTTCAGAGTGAGATCATTCTCATGAGACTTTCGTCTGTAGGCGAGCAGGACGATGACAACGATGATGAGGAGCAATCCTCCGCCAGCCGCGATGCTGAGAATAGCTGGCATGGTAAGCAGGCTGTCCGATCGGATGTGAACTTCTCCTGGAGAGATATGCAGTCCACCTACCTGCACCTGGATAATAATAATACAAAATAGCAAATCTTAAAGAGGTGCTAAACTAAAAAAGATTTTTAAATGACTAGTCAAACTGTAGTTTAGTTTTTCAGCAATCAAAGTATAATCTTTTCAAAAAGCATTCCAAACTTTTTTGAGTTCTTGGACATCCTTATCAGCAAGCTGACATCTCTATCTTAGAGACTTTTTTAAGAAAATATATCTTATACATTTATTTTTCTGATTAAATTTAGTAAGGTTAGCATTTTGTTAGCTGTAATCAAAATTAACAGATGGACAAAATGACATACTGTGTGCAATGAAGATATGAGTTTCACTATTTGAATAAATTGCGTGACATTCTTATTGAAGTGCACCTGTATAGTAAAAAATGGTCTTGTCATGTTTTCGTTTGTCCTTTTTTAAAAGGGCAGGACAGCTTGCTATTCTCTTTTCAGCTTTTTTGTCATTATTTGCTCATTTGTCAATAATTCCAGAGGACAATGTGCTGTAATGGGGAACCTACCAGACCATGAGTGACAGACAATGACAGAAAGCCAGCGACTAACTGAAAGCCAGCCGTTGACCCAAAAACAAAGTGACGTAAAGAAGACCACTGACCTACAGACAGCAGCCCACATTCAGGCATGCAGACAAACAGAAAAATAAATATAAAATGGACGGATGAGGATGACATTACGACGCACCAGGACTTTATGTTGCCCGGTGAGGTTTGGTGGCTCGCAGAGTAACTGAGTGTCTGACACAGTAAGAGAACAGGGGGTATCGCCGATCAGCACGGTGTAATTCAACCTGGCTCCACCGGAGGCAGAAGGCACCAGGTTACGGCCCTGTTAAAACAAAGAATCAATCAACACTTGATCGCAATTATTTGAAACATTTTGTATTTTAAGAACTACTTTTGATGGAATTTATAACAACGAGGCTATTTTGATCAAAGTTAATTTCCTTATTAGAATCGAAACGTATGTTTAATGTTCACTAAGTGACAGAGTTGTATCGTGACTAATTACCTTTACTTGAGTAACATTTAGGAACATTTTATTTTCAGGAGTAGGCTTCCTACACCATAGTTTTTTACTTTTACTTGTGTAAAATTACTATGAAGTACCACTACTCTTTCTGGATACTCTAGCCACTGTGAGTAACTTCACTCACAGTTAAGAACAAGCTTTTTTTAACCAAACATTTGTCACCACAAACACACACCTGCATAATTAAAGTTTGAGAATTGATCTAGAGGACTCTAGCACCCAAAATTTGCATTTTAAATTGTAAACTGTCAGAATCAAAATGCTCAGGGAAGATTAGCTTGCTTAGACTCAAACTCATATTCTATTCTGTTCCTTCAGCCCAAGCAGAGCTAACAATTGCTAACAATCTATTAAAAGTGCAAAAAACACAAATCAGAGCGAAATTTCCGGCAAAATATAGGATTGGTCTTACATTTGTAACTGGAATTATTGCGTCACAGAAGATATGTTGTTTTATATATCAGCAATGGTGATTTTAAGAAGAGCCAAGAGCTCAGTTTAAGAACTTCAAGATACTCTATGTTGTGTGCCATTTTTAAAGTAAGTAGTGTGTCAGATCAATTGTATTACAATGGCATTGAAAGTCTATGATAACCCAGAACGTCTCTGACTTACTTTGAGAATGATGGGAGCGCCAGGTTTTTGCTCCAGAACACCTGAGAGGCTAAGGGGCTCCAGGTAAGGATTTGGGTAGTAGACAAATCCCGTGTTGTTGTATGTGAGAAGAGCTTGGACGTTGTTGAAGACAAAGCCAAACTCATCCACATGTTTTATCGTCTCCTGGTCGGTGGTGTAATCCGCCTTCAGAGAAGGGGCGAAGCAGCTGATGGTTGTTGTGTTCAGAACTTTACAAACCTGCAGAAGGATGAAATCTAGGTTTCCATCTTAAACTCTCCACAACATATCAACCTGATCTAGAATGTGTGTTATAGAAACTAGTCATTCACTGAAATGACCTTACATCTACGAGCTGATCTGCCCCAGGTCATTTCAAAATGTCATCGCTGGGCATGGATAAACAACTTCATATCCTCACCGACAGGATCCCGAGGTCAAAAAACATGATTAGTATAATGCCTCAGGGGTTGACATGCTCAGGTATGAAGGCTGGAGCGCCTGGTAAAAATGCATTGGAATTTCATCTGATGTTGCTGTTTGTAAAATTCAGCAAGTTTTGAAATAA
This sequence comes from Brachyrhaphis roseni, assembly GCA_903066815.1. Classification (NCBI taxonomy): domain Eukaryota; kingdom Metazoa; phylum Chordata; class Actinopteri; order Cyprinodontiformes; family Poeciliidae; genus Brachyrhaphis; species Brachyrhaphis roseni. The sequence continues at coordinate 88,282 of CAEFZY010045945.1, forward strand.
ACTGGATTAAACATTTTTTAGCTGTACGTTTTGTAAATGATTGTGTCAATCGATGTGAATCTGATTTTGTGCAAGGTGAAAAATGTTTGAATCTTAAGACAACGGATAAGCTTGATGTTTAAAGTCCTATCGTTCTTTGAGGAACTTGGAGGATTTGTTGATGCCTAAAAAAGATTTTTTACAGGGTCCGTCGAGAAGGTCAACAGCACCTTCTCACCTATTATTCCCTTTGAAGATCATAATGTTACATTACATTTTCTGGCTTTCTAACCAGGTTTATATAAATTTCAGACTCCATAGGACTAACGGTTCAAAGCTAGTTAAGTGTTTTTCTTTTATTCTACACATTTTGAAGCTTTCAAAGTTATGCTTTCAAGAGGTATGCAAAAAAGAGGCGATCAACTTTTTTTTTTTCTCCCGGTGGCTATTTTCTGCAGCTTATTTGGTTAAAAGTTCAGCTTTAATCCCTTTATATCTCCGTTTTGCCAATGACACAAGAGAACATGCAATTTTAATTGACTGGCTCAAATTCTGGGCTGGCATCAATACCACACCACTTAATTAGCTCAGGGCATATCTCTAACACACAGCATTTTCTGCATACTGGCAAGACAAAAAAAGTATTTTTGACTCGCACATCACCGCCAGCTCTAACATTCCTGTTTTGTAATTGTAAAAAGAAAGAAAATACTTCCATCGTTGTTTTTCAGGCAGTCTCATCAGGTACCTGTTCTGTTATTGATTTTAGAGTTTTTCGCCTTCAGACTTCTCTGGCAAATCCCTGAGTGGTCAAAAACTACAAACTGAGGGTGTCTGAAATTTTGCCATCAGGACTGCAACAGTATAAAAACAATCAATCACTTTGAGCAGCTCAGACAAGCAATCTGAACACCATATATAACCTTCCAAAATGTCATTTTTCCAAGTCAGTTTTCAGAATTGTCATTTAGGTGAACAGCTCCAATCTCTGACTTTTTTTTAGATGTCTTCTGCTATGTTTGATCTTATTTTTTGCAAGGTCTCTGCTTTGTAGCAGAGCAACATGCCAGCAAAAACAACAAACCATCAGTTAAATTCAGTTAAAATTAAATTAACGACAGAGAGTTTCAAATATATTCATATACCTTGAATTTAATTATGCAAAGAGCAGCACAAAACTGTCAAGAGAACCTTTTAATAACAGAAATCTGAAAAATATCTTTACTCTGATACCCATGACAAATTCCACCGCTGCGAACTGACTTCAGAGGTAATTAGAAAACAGAATCCTTATGTGTGAAATTTAATAAAAGCAGTCAAAATGCCCATGGTAACATTTGAGGCGCAAGATAGATCAACAGCCCAGGTAGAAAAAGTTGATAAGAAAATAATCTAGATAGAAAAAAATCTAGATAGAAAAAAAATAACAAAAAAAAAAAACACTGCAGAGATCACAACTGAATGATTTATGGCCCAGTCAAAGTTCCTGCCAAACTACTGCAGTGTCTGTAGCTGGACTTGCTGTTCACAGATGCTCTCTATCCTGTCTGCCTGAGCTTGAATTATGTCGCAAAGAAAAATATACAAAATGTTCAGTCAAGATGTGCAAAGCTAGTAGAGCCATGCTTCTAGGAGAGTAAAAGCTGATTCTATAAATATTCAATCAGTAGGAATGGATGCTAAGTGTATTCCACACTTTTTAGACTTTGCACATCATACATATGCACTACTTGTGTTGATCTATTACATATAATCCTAATAAAACATGTTGAAGCTTTTGATTGTAACACGCAAAAGTATGAAAATGTAAAAGGAGCATGAGTGTTTTTGCATGGCACTGTGCAAATCTACTGTTTGACTGTTGCATTTGTGTTGATGCAACATGAAGTTTTATAGATGCGGTGTGCTAGAAGTTGTCTTACTCACATTGACAGATTCATGGCCAGCATATTTGACTCGGACCCGAGGTTCTTGAACCACATCCAGGTTTGTCCCAGTCACCGTCAGGGTGGTGTGCCCGCTGTTTGGATGAAAGACATGCAGTTAAAGCACTCTGCACAAGATATGAGCTGCTGCATATTTCTTCATGTGTTGCTTCAAAGGAAAATGAAATTCTTGTAATTTTGTCAGAGTGCTCTTTTGCTGTAGCTGTCCAGGCTTTCTGAAGGTCTTCTACATTTTTTTTTCTTTGAACATTGTTGAATTTTTCATTTCATTTCAGTCTTGTCCTTGTACCTTACCTTTTTGAGAGTACTTTTGTATTTGGTCATACCACTCAATGTAGACCTATGAATCCTTCAAAGAAAAGGGATGAAATGTAAGAGATGACCCAATGCTTACAGAACCCACAAAAACCCATTTTAAATTGCACCAGTTGGCACTTTGAAAACAGCTGTCAGGGACGACGGCACAAAACGTTCCAATTTCTTTAGATGCATCTGCAAAACTTACCAAAGTTAAGTTCTTTTTAATCAAGAAGGTGATTCATAAAGAGCTATTAAATGATAACCTGGCATATAGAGGATAAATAAACTGAAGAGGTAGTTCTTTTTCTAAAGAAATTCTCTCCTTAGGAATCATCTACATTTTCAAATATTTTCAACAAAAAATATTTAAACTATCTTGAGCAGAAAAATGGTTCATGCTTAAATTTGCATTTTCTCCCCTGGGTAATTGAAAACACGAGCAGAAACACCAATTACACTGCAAATGGTCAAGTATTAGACTGAAAAAAAAAAACATGTTTATTAAATAATTTAGTTTCAAGACCTTCAAAAAGCCAGAAAACACCTACTTTACCTTAGGAAAAGTTTAAAACACACAAAACTTGGTTACTTGGAAGCAAAACATAAAAAATAACAACATTGGGGAGGTTTGTACACTCCACTGAATGTCAAAGGAATTATTGCTTAAACATGTATGCATACACCAAACTGCAGGTAGCCTGCACATGAACACAAGCTGCTTTTTCCTCCATGATTTGATTAGAGCTGCAACCACAGAGAGACCAATCTTTTTCATCAACATTTCCCAGATAATTTGCATTAATGCATGTTTGAGGGGGTATAGCTGGTAGCTCGTCCTTTGTTATTGGGCAGAAAAAGAAGATCAAACGGAGAACCAGCTGGCTGCTATTTTATATTCAGCATTGAGTGTGAGACTGGCATAGCATGAATACAGGTGCTACTTGTTTACATATCTGAGTTGGATTGGATTAAATAAAAAAAAACACGCTCTAATCTTTGCACAACATGTGCTGCAGTGGAAACTTAGAAAACGTTTGGAGCTAGAGTGCACACAAGGTGAAAAAGATGGATAAATACAGGCAGAGAAATTGGACAAAAATGCTGTTAAACCAACCAGCATGGTGAAACTAACAGAGTGCCAGCCCTTCTCTTCTCACACTTCAAAGGCCACCTAAGCTTGTAGGGCCTCATAGTGGGAATGCACATTATGATGAGAGCTCTTGATTGCAGCTCCACAAAGCTCCTCCTGTCACCAGTTTGTGGGCCAGGGTGACTCTCTGAAGCCTAATCTGCAGGGACGTAGTGCTGCGTAATTCCGCCCAAACCCAAATTAAGTGCCATTTACTGTTGGTCCAATGAAGGCAATAAAATCTTCATTTGTGTTAGAAATGTTTGTCTGGAAGATGTTTACATTTGTTTCTGCTCTTTGCTGCTTTTGTCTGTCCATCCATTACCAATGTCAAAAGTTGCTTATCATCTACTATAATTCCAACTTCCATACATCTTCTTTAAACTTTCCGGTGATCAAGTCTTGTACTGTATTTTTGATTAGGGTCAAAGTAACTTAAAAATCCCCTTGATTATTGCTTCATGTGCATTTTTCATTGTTTCAGGGATGCTGACAGCATTTAAAGGTTTAAAGGCTTTATCATTCTTTCAAACTGATCTGTTCTGCTTGGACTATAGATGATCGTTTTGAGTTTTTGAATTCTTGATGCCTGTTGGACACATACAGAAAAGACACCAAGTGGCAAAATTGTACCTTTTCCCAAAATAATTGATGTCTATGATAAAATATACTACTCTATTTGTTTTAGGTCACTTGACTGCATCTCCCCAAAATTACAAAACAGATTAATAAAAACACTGCAATAAGATATCAAAACAGCAGCATTACCCTATAATGAAGATTTGTTTCCAATTTTTGTCATTATGAAACAATTATGGAAAAAAAAAAACAATTGTAACCAACCTGGGCTTATGCCAAAGCATAACTGCTTCCCTCGTTAAATTACAACTTAATTTTGATTAACTACATATTTTGCAACGCTGGGTTAAATTTGATTAACCAGACTTCCAGACATCTTTGACAACATGAATCAGGCTAAAATATTTTTGAAAGCAGAACATTATTATGAAGTTCTAGAACCGATAATAGACCAAGTCATAAGCATCTGTAAGTCTGTGAAAAGGTGTACACAGCCATTTCTGAGGCTTTGAGATGCCATTGAGCCAGTGGGAGTCAGTAAGAATTTTACATTCTCTAGATTAACAAGAAAAAAGTGGTGTGCAACGAGTTACACATGGCTTATATCTAACAGCATTACAGAAAAAAGAAACATTGTCTTGACAATGAAACATGATGGAGAAAATGCGATGGTTTGGAGTTGCTTTGCTGCTTTAGGAAACTTAGACATCTTGCTGTAAATCATAGAAATTTGATCTCTGGCAGAAAACCCGGAGGTAGAATACACAACAATATTTTGTGTGTAAATAATGTAGTTTGGAATGATGAGTGATCAAAGATTCTAAACATCAGATCATTCCTCTGTTTCAATGGATAATCAGTTCAAAATGATTCAGATCAGTATCAACAAAAAGGCATAATTAGAACATTTCAGCTCATTTGATGTTTTTCTCTTTAGAACCTTGTACTGAAGAAATCTTGAAGCCTACTCTAACAACAATTTTGTCTCTGCTCTTGTACTGATAAGTCTGAGCACTGGAACTCTATATTATTCCCAGAGAAAATCTCAGATCATTCAAAATGCAGTAGCTGAAGCACTTACAGGAACTAGCGTGGGAGAACATAGCTTTTCAATACTGGAAGCTCTTCACAAGCTTTCAGCGAAATTCATAACTGACTTTAAAATTCTTCTCACTAACATAAAGATCAATACTACCCCACAGTATCTTACAGATCTTCCATTCCTATAAGGTCCTTCATTCTCAGAATGCAAGTTTACTTGTGAGTTCTCAGGACAAGAACAGACTGCAGAGCCTTCAGCTATCAGGCTGGGAATCAGCTAAACAGCTTTAATTCAATGGAGACATTTTCTTTTTCTTTTCTATTATGCATAAATCTTTTCTATGGTTATGAATTACGAATGGATAATTTCATGCTAACATTTTGCTATAATATTCTACTGTAATACTTTTAAACGCTCTTCCACTTAAAATCAATACAAATATTTTGTTTATTATTTTTATTTCTCTATCTGCCTTTGTTTTTTGTTTTTTATTATAGTCTGTGAATTGCAAAACACTTATGTTTACCTTTTACCATAAAATAATTTCTTTTTTTTAATGAATTTATTATTGTTCCCACCTGATTAGTATGATTATTTGAAATAAATATTTCACTTTTGTAACGTGTATATTTTTGTAGACATTGCATAAAATTGCAGTTCATTCATTTCTGTTGTGTGAAACCCCTTGATGCTGGTAGAAAGGGACAAGGTAAATACATAAATAAAAATTGATTGATTGATAGAGTGGTTATCAGTCGACCTCACGCTGTGTCAGCACCCATTGTACTGTGCATGCCGCCTGCAGAAAGAAAGCAAGAATACATTATTCTAACTATTTAAGCTATTTACAATTCGGCCAATAAAATTATTTACACGTCACCAGTTCAGTTCACATCTCTTTGCATGCTGCAACTCCTGCACAGAACTTTGCGGCATCTACATATGTCCAAGTTATTTTATTTTTAGTGAAGCATCTTTGTACCTCACAATACCTCTCGTTCAACCTGCTGCACTTTTCGTTGCTGATGGTTTACTTCATCGCCTGCCTTGATGACTGCAACTGTCTGGTAATTTTTTCTCTAATTGTGACCACAATAAGAAGAATATATAGTACATAAATAGTAGTTAAACAGCTCTGAATAATTCACTTTAAAATGACATCTAACTTGACCTGTACAGATGACTTCATTAAGTGTCAACGTAACACATAGAGAAAGCAAATGTTCCCAGTGTGGTACCTCGCAATACTCCACAGTGGTTCAATGCGTTGGACTGTGGGGTCTTCGATGTACTCAAAGGTCAGACTTCCAGGAGCTTTGGCCCGGTCGACACTCAAACTGACTTGAACCGGTCCTGCACCCGTCAGTGATGGAGCCGCAAAGCACACAATCTCTGACATGCTCCTCCTGGTGGGAGAACCAAAAGAGAGAATTATTCATGCTTTCGATTGTGTCTGCCCCTCTCACTGCTGCAGAGGCAAATCATGCAGCTATGAGCCACGCATGAAGGGAGAGGATTCATTATAGCCTGTCCCATCTCCTGCCTGTTGAAGTCATATTGGGGATGGAAACTGTAATTAGCGGGTGCTTTTGCTAATGGCTCTTTTGCTTCACCTACCTGACTGCTACAATGTGCAAAATTTTAACTTAAAATAGATTTCTATAAATACATGAAGAAAGAAATATCTTATGTGAGTTTCATCACTTCCTCACCAGTCATTACTTATTCCTAATTTAACATGCAAGCACACACTTGTTTCTAATGTGCACGTTTTTGAATAAATTGACTCATCCTGCGTTTGATTAAAACAAGAGAAGGCTAATTCGTTAATGCTGTGCAGAGGCAATCTTACTCAAGTGCCTCTCCATCTGGGCTCTAATAGAAAGAAAGATTACCATAACATCAGGGGATCATATTATCATTAGGCTCACCTGTACAGTTCGCAGGTTTGATTCCCAAAGTACACAGTGATAGTGCTTCCTGCGCTCAGATTCTCTCCAACAATGGTAACCTTAGTACCCCCAGACTCAGGTCCTCTGCCTGGGGTCAGAGCCAAAATGGTGGGTATCTATGGACAAACAAAATCTGTTAATGTTTATTGCAAAAGATGTATTCTCAAAACACCTTTTTGCTTTGGACTTTCTTTTTCACTATTTGTTTAGCTTTATAAGAAGAAATACTAAACCCAAATAGTTTAATTACGTATAAAGCTGCTTGTATCTTGTGTCTTCTATGTGTGTGAAGCACAATCAGGCTGTTATGCACACACAAAAAATGTAATCTCTTCATTTTTGCCCTCGATTAATTTAAAGCATTTCCCTTACAATGATTTCAAAGTAGCTCTGATTAAGAATGTAGTCTTTATGTACTGTGATTCCGTCCCAAGCTTTAAGGATCTCAGAGTATTGTTTAAGACGTAATTTGAAAAAAGAAAAGCTGTGGTACAATTCTGTATTCTGTTCGTAGCCAGCCATGCTTTCAAGATTCAGCTTTTGCTGCAGTATTGCAGGTATTCCGGGGAATGTCTGTACATTACTAATTAAGAGAACTGAAAGATTTTAGCTGGATTTTATTTCAGGATATTAGAATATAGAGAGCTTAATACAAATTAATAACACACTTCTCAGGTTTCATATGAAATAAATTTAGAAATCTGTGTATCTTTTTCTGTCACAGTTGTACTTTGCCTCCCATTGGCTGGTAGAAATTCTTGACCCAAAAGGATTAAATGATAAAATGACTCTAGAAAAAGATGAATTCTTTTCCTTAAATATCACAATTGTGTCCAACTTTGTGTTTGTTTACAGCAAAGCTTCCAGGAAGGAGGGCGCACATGCTGGGCAATGATGCAATGAATATGCTAATTACTACATGATGTCATCCATTAAGAGTCAGTCATCTCTTTTGAAAGACATTACCTGACAAAAATTGGAAAAATGGAAAAAGGCAACCTCTTTTTGGGCCTAAACATGAAGTCGAAAATTATTCACAATGACATTTTTTCCTGTGTGAACTGAGCTCTGATGTAGCCTAATTATTAGCTGTGGATTCTCAATGCACAGGATTACAAAGAATGTTTTAGTCAGAGCAAACTGACAAGTCTCTCTCTCTTTTTGTGAATTACCACAAATGTGTAGATCTGTGAGGACTGTGCGCTCAACTCTGGTCTGCATTCACCGACACATAGCTTGATTGGACCTGGGGCGCTTCCTTCCAGAGCCGCATCCATCTCACATACAATCCTGTCAAAGCAAAACATATAATGATACATCGATATCCGCTCCAAACCACTGCCATCCGAATTTGGCTAATAATAATAACACAAACACACCAGTGTGACTGCACTTTGCCACATTCATCATGATTCTCACTGGTTAAAGATGCTCTCTTCAGGTCAATGTGATTGAAGCAGACTTTCATAAAAGTTGCGGGTCAATACAGAGGCTCATCTTTCTTCCTAATAGGAAACCTATAACAGCAATATAACTCAAATGATAAACTACACCCCTCCCCATCACAGGCATGACCGCCATCCGCCATTACCTCCCGTTGCCATGACAACATGGGGGTTTCTCCAATAAATCAGTATTGCCTGTCAGGTCAATAAGATAAAGCATGTTATGTATAAGTCATTACAGCAACTGACCCGATGGTGAAATTAATGGTTGTAACATTTGTAATGTCATGTTTTAAAGCGCTGTGTGAGCTGAATGAATGGCCCTGCTAAATCTGCTGCTTTGCAAAAGAAACCATAAGTCGTCCGCACAATGGGAGCACTCAATGAATCGTCCCGGCCCATCTCTTCTTCTCGTAGATCACGTGGGGATTCCTATTTACGGCTGGCATGTTCCTTTCTTCTTCTGGGTTTTTTTCTCTCTCTCTCTTTTTTTTTTTTTTTTTTACAAGGGTATAAATAAAGTCGCTGCAGCTTGGTCCCAATCGCATTACATGCCTGTGAGAGAAACACATGGCTAACAGATTGTCCCTCCAGTCAGCGACATGCAGCGCATTTCAATTACAGCTGTACCGACAGCCTCATAACAACGACGACACAAAGACTGTCTGCCTCCTTCTTTGGCTGTGACAGCACCAGAGCAAAGCAAAGCCCCCTGCAGCCTGGGGGGGCGTGTCGACTTTTTACTTACACATCAGCCATGATTCATGATCTCAGAGTCATGGAAAAAAATAATAAAAACTATGTACAGTATATGAGTATGAAAGAAATTGCATGGGTTAATTTTCATTGAGTTTTTGGATTTGTGCAGTATTGCATTCAGTGCTTTGTGAAAGCATTCATACCCCTTTAACATTTTAATATTAAGTCCCGTTAAGACCACAAACATCAAATTGGATTTTAAGTCAGAGAGTAGCACATAATAGTAAGTTGGAAGAATGACTTTTTAGTAGTCATTTAGTTTTTGCAACAGACAGACGCTGATGATTAAATATATATTTCATTCCTAATTTGATGTTTAACTAAACTCTTAAGTTTACTGAAGTCAAAATTTTTTTTTTTACAAAATAGCTCAAGCTCTGCCACATTGGATACCCCGCATATTATGGACATCATCAATTACAGCAAGTTTTGCAGTTCTAGATAACTTTTATTCAGCAAGAGCTAAGTCAAGAATGTCACAGATGGATACAGCGATACACTACTTGGAGTTAAGTGCTTAGGTAACTTCCAGAAAGCTGGAATTTAACCTCCAACCTTCTGATTGCAAGACAACTATGCTACCCACTGAGACACATTTGTGCCATGTCTTGATTTGATTGTAGTTGTGCCTTATTCCTCCTATTGTCAGATGAAGGTTGAAAGATGGTGTCTGAGGTGACAGCTGTATTAATTGTATCAGTTTCACATTTTTTAAATTACAATCTATATCCTTTTCTTTCTAATTCATAAATATGGTCTACCTTGTATTTGCCTATTTTTTTTTTTTTTTTTTAATGAAGTACTTTAAAGTTTGTGTTTCAGCATTATAAAATGTAAGTACTTCTTTGGTGTGAAAATAAAATGTTTGCAAGGACTAGTAAGCTAAAATATAAAGCATTTGTATATGACAACGTAAGGATGATCTCTTACTGCTCTGCAGTGACGTATCCCTCCTGCTGTGGCGTGCACTCCACTCCTGCAACCTCCACGTTACCCACAAGCTCAAAGAAGGAGAGACCCAGGTTCAGGCCCTGAATAGTGACAAGCGTTCCCCCCTCCAGAGGTCCTGCTACTGGGCTTATCTTATATTAGAAGGAGACAAAAAGTACAAAAGGATTTAGTGAGATCTTACTTGTGTGAAGATTTCTAATAACAGCTCTGGACTCTCCGTTATTTCCATTTGTCAGTGTTAAACTTACTACATTTGTTTTCGTGAACAAATGTAGTAAGTTTAACTTAAATTTTTACAATTTAAGTTAAAGTGTTCATCTTAAAGTTTACAGTCAAATCTTAAAACAATAAATTCCCTTCTGTAAGATTTCATTTAATTTTTGAACTGAAATCTTTCAAGGATGCAACTCGTGCAGAAAATGTAAAACAGACGTTTTAAAACTTATTCAAAAAGCTTTGACATTGGCGATAATTCAAAAATAAACTTTCATAAATAATTCAGAAAATAACAAAGCCTTGAGAAAACCATTCACAGCACATTCCAGTGAAAAAAGCAAACCCTGCCAGCAGGGGAACACTCGGACCTACAGAGCAGAACAGGAGCAATGGTGAAGCAACTCCGCCTGTGCTGTTGATTCATTCTGCTGCAGCTCCTTCAGAAACACTAATAATGTGACAGGGACATCAAAGGCTGCCGGCTCTTTGAAGTGGGAGAGCCTTGCATCTTTGTGCATGACCCACAGTGCCTTATTCAAGAGAATGAACAGGGGTTTGGGACATAAAAGATCCATCACTTCTTTCTAAACAGACTGAATACGTTTAGCTGTCAAGAACTTAAGGTATTCAGCTGGCATGGAACAAAAATGTCAGATAGTCGCAGGTAAACAGACATGGCTGAGAATTTTCTGCATTTTGTTGCTGTTTAAAGCCCAGACAACGACATATTCACATGATGTGCTGGAGGTTTTTTCCAATACAGAAGCAAAAAACGTTAAATATACTTTTAGATATTTTACGAGGAATTCAACTTGAAGTATTTCTACACTTTAATATTTCTATTTTGAGATGATTACTCATCTACCTCTAATCTTTTTCCACCTTGATTTCTCTGAAAGTCTTTTTGTTGGCATGATGTCAAAGCACGACTGAGAACACTTTATTGCTCTCTGCCATAATTTTAACTTTTTGAACAAACTGCACCAAAGCCAAGAAGTGTTTTTATAGTTTGTTTTGCCAATTATACAGTTTATAAATCACAAAAGGAGAAACCAACAAGAATTATTTTTGATCAACCGCCAGTCGACTGAAAAACAGTAATTTACAACACATGCGAGTCTATTAAGCTAATGATAAAAGTGAACACGTACGACTATGCTGGTAAAACTGCACACATGTTGTCTGCATGAGTTCAAAAGTTGTGCCAGCAACAAACCTCTGTAATGCGTGGGTTGGTACACTTGACATTCCTGGCAGAAAGGTCCAGCCAGCGGCTGGCGTAAGGAGAGATGGGAGGACAGTGCTGCCTCATGGTGCACCGACCCTCACCGCTACACCAGCCACACTGGAACTTCCTTTCAGCACGCAGACACATGCCACAGCTGTCCCGCTGGGCGCTGCACTTGTACAGATGCACTGCACAATAACAAATAATGATGCGTTTAGCTGATAAAAGCCAAGGAACTGCACTTCTTTTATGATGTTCAAATAGCTTAAAAAACCTACAGAAACTAAAAATTGATGGCAAACAGTAATAAAAAAAAAAACACAGTCAACACATATTGCCCCGCAAAGATGGCACAGAATTTTCCCCCACATTTTGTCATGTTACAACCACAAACTTATTGTGTTTACTTTATTTGCATTTACTTACTGTATTTCACTAAGTTTTTATGTCAGAGTCAAACTTTTATCCATGTAAAGTTGAAGGAAAACAATAATTTTCATTTAGCTCCATTTGTCTTTCCATAAACTTTGACCTTAGGTAAATTACATGCTGAAGAAAATCATTGCACAACATGATTCTACTGTGGGAATCATCTTTGCATTATGATATGTCATGTCTGATTTTGCACATTTTAAAACAAAGCATTTTACTATATTGTTCATAAATATGATTTTCTTCCTGTACAACCAGAATTTCTTCTTCTTCATGCTTTCTGTGTCCACTAAAAGGCTTGCAACATACTTTCAACTGAACTTAAGGATTTCTTTCAACAATGGCTTTTATGTCACCACTTTTCCATAAAAGGCAGATTTGTAAAGTACACAACTAATAAAAATTCTCTTAAAAAAAACAATCAGGGATGCAAGTTGAGCAAATATGAAGATTCGCCCTTTGCCCCCCAGAGCATAGAAGTGATTTGGTGCTCTTTGATAAAAACCCCCAAAAGGCCTTCAACTTTCTTTCAAGGCATTTTGGGAACCTTGAAGTGCTCACTATAAACCATATATCGCCTCTGGATTGAGTGCTTTACGCTCCTCTGACTTGGCAGTGATGGATAGCAGAGGCACCTTTAATCTTCTCGGGATTGTCGATGATGAAGTTGCCGTTCCATACGATGGAGAGGTCCACCGCCAGGTCACTGATCTTCACACCCTCGTACATGTACTGAAAAGCAGGAAAAAAAACAAGATTGAAAGGGAATAGGCTTCAAAATGGAAACGGCGAGAGAGGAAAGTCAAATGGAGACAGAGGATAGAGAATATAAGAAGACACAGAGAGACTGAAAGGGGAAAATCAGAGGATGAAAGGCCAGCAGAGAGACGAGGCTTTTAACCATCTGTCATTTTCTGCTATGGTTGTCTGCTCTGCTCCTCTTTGACATGTAGGAACACAAACCTGGGCTGGGGTGACCAGTCATCTGAATCTGAGGAAAATGGCCTTTTCATACATTGTCACAGCATTGCAATATATGCTGTGCTTCAAAATGTACCCTCTGATTTGCATTATGTAGGAGAAAAAATCCAAAGAAATCTATGGGGTGCCTCTGAAACCCTGATGATCCTGAATTGCTTTCACAAAATTCAGTGACGGAAAATTCTTTTTTCCTTATGTTTTGCACTTTTTCTCATCACCTCAACTTTTTCTTTCCTCCCCATTCGTGCCTCTACGGTGCAACATCTAAGGCAAAATTCATTGATGCTGATACACCATGGGCAGCTTGACAATAGAGCATCTGAGGCGCTGTCTCTGGTTTGACGGCTGAGAGACTCCCGCCGAGCATGTTCGGGATCATACCGAGCTGTTCTGGCACTGAACGCTGGTGCTGTTGAAGCGCAGTGCCGTGACACGGTGACTGACGCCCTGTACGTTCACCACGCATTCATAGCCCCGCTGGCCCGACTGCGGCTGAGGGAGGTTTCGGGCCCTCAAGGTGATCGGTCGGACCTCGCCGGCCGGAATAAGAATTTCCCCAGAGTTGAGGAGCTGAGGGCAGTCCTGTGAGAGCAAATGAAAAAAGTAGTTAATAAGAATATCCCCTCACATACCGTTAACTCATTTACACATGAAAGCAACATTTACATCTTTTTTTCTGTTTGACATTAAACTAGTCTAAACTATTCTTCTTTGCGTCAGGTAAGATTACAGAAATTATTTATAATTGCAGGATACTCCGAACATAAGAGAATGTTTTTTGTTTTGTTTTTTTTTTATATTTACAAGTTTCCTTAAAATTTGGTAGAAATAACTTTTAAACCAGATGAATTGGGTCAAATATTTCCTTCCACTTACTCAAACCTGAGTTAGGTTTAGAGGCCATCTTGCTCAACCATGTTTTTTCAACTCTGCCCACAAATTTTCTAGGGTATTAAGATTAGAACATTTTGTTGACAAATGTGAGCAATGGCTTTGTTGTCTTTAAGCCTTTTAAGACTAACTGGCATCTTACTTTATCTCCTGAACAATGCTTATTTTAGCCAAGCACATCAATTTTAATTTTATCCTACCACAAAACATGTCTCCAAAAAGTGAGAACATTTCTCCTGAATGCAATTACAAACTATGATCTGGTTTTGCTATGTTGCTTTTGGAATATTGGACTCTTCCTCTCTAAGTGGCTATTCAGCTAATGTTGGTTCATTTCTTGTTTCAGTTGTGAGCAATGGCACAATCTTTACCAGGACATTAGCTTTATTGGCATTTGTTGCACATTCTGCATCAAATCTGTTCATCTCTGAGGCACAGAAACTCTTACCTTTGTGAATAATTAAATGCTGGACATTCTCTAGGAGTTTATACTTCCAGATAAATGTGATAACTTAAGCATCTGAAAATGTAACCCATGAACCAGACTTCTAGAGGTCTGGTTCATGTAACCAGACCTGAGGTTACATGATATCTTTTTATGTTTCCTCGATCTCACAAGTGTAAGTATAATGCATAAGGAGTAAATGTTTCCCCAGGTGTGCTTCAATTAAATGTGAATCAACCTATCAGACCCATGACATAATTATTTGAGTTTTTTATAAATTGTTGACACTAACCCCATCAACAATTGGATGGGGATAACAAGGGTGTATGGGAAAAAAGTATCAGTATAAATTTAACTAATTTTCATTTGGTGCATGGGTTTATATATATATATATATATATATATATATA
>CAEFZY010045948.1:0-18035 GCA_903066815.1 Brachyrhaphis roseni
TTTTAGGTGTTTCCCTTCCGCCACACACCTGGATTGAATATGTGGCTGATTAACAGGCTTCTGCAGCACTTGATGGTAATGCAATCATTTGAATCAGCTGCTCTGGAATAGAGGTACATCTAAAACATGCAGAGCAGGGGGCCCTGAGGACTGGAATTGGGAAGCACTGCTCTAAATATTCCACGTCAGGTGTTGTTACGTGGGTACAACACTAAAATCCACTAGGGGGCGCTGTGACCCTAACAGCACAAACTGAAAGGTGAATCAGGTTCTTTAACCTTCTTGTGAAACATTCGTATGTTTATTTTTTTAGAGGATGATTTTGTGCCCCGTTTGTCACGTCGTCCACATCCAGGTTCATCTTTGAATGTTTATGTGCCAACAGGTTTTACTCATAGTGTGTTGATGGTCTCAGTCATTGCTGCACATGCATAAATGATATATAACAGAAATAATTCCTAAATAAGGAGTTAAATTATTTTAATATATTAATGAAAAGGAGGATATTTTTGAAATGAGTGCTTTAAGCAGAAGGTTTGGATGTTTGCAAGTCTGTCTTATTATTTGAACAGCATAAATAAAAGCAGTGGGAAATTTATTATTATATACCGTAATACTAAGAAGGAGGGAAAAAAATCTAAAACTTTTAGATTGGATGGGCTTTAAAAAAATTCACATTTAACTGGCGTTTAAACGGGACGAGAGGAGGCAGACTTGAAGTATCCGTGTCACTTTGAATACTCTCCCGCTCTGAATAGGACGTGTGTGTTGGGATCAAGAGTGTGGATTTCATAAAGCTAGTTTAACATCAAAATGACTTAAATATTCAAATCACTTCTATCTGCTAACTCCACTGGCTGGGATCATATTTGCCAAAAGTTCAATTAGTTTGAAAGTTGTAGAAGTTTGAGAAAATATAGAAAATATATGCAACCATGGCAACTGCTTCAATTGAGTTGGCAATTAAAAGGATAGTTCAAGTCTCCAACAGACATATTAGCCTGAAGCGAATAATTTCAAAGAGATCGGGAAGCAGAGCCTTTAGGTTTTGATCTGTTTGGATTCCAGGTCGAGTTCTGTGGATTTTCTGCTCCGTTCCTTCAAATCCAGCTGAAGCAGATGATCATGGCTGCTTTTACTATTAACGTATTAAGGTAGAGTTGGGGAAAAATCCAAACCTAACGACGTGAGGAAACGTTCCTCAACCTGCAGTAACGTGTCCAGATGATCCAGGTCGTTTCCTACAGCGGCTGTCACTTCAGCCGTGTTACGTTAGACAGTTTGTCTCTTTATGTTGGAGTTGGATTCAGTGTTATTACATATCAACATATTTCAGGTGTTTTTTTTTTTTGTTTTTCTCCTCTTACCTGATTTCTGAGTAAATAGTTTTGGGTTGTCTCGTTTTAATTCTGAAAAGGTGAATGTAGAAAGATAATCACAAACTGATCAGAGAAACGTTTGAGTGTGTGTGTGTCGATGTGTGTTTTAGGAATCTTCAGCACATCATGTCCAGGATGTAGTTATTAGGTTCTCAGTCTCTGCGTTTAGGTACCACACTGTTACCAGAAGAGAAGTTCCAGTTCTCCGGCTCTTGTTTGTATTAAAGATTTGTTGGATTTGCTTCTTTTTGAGAATGCTGTTGGATTTGGTTTTTGTTGAACCCTTTCAATACTTTCTTAGGAAATAAACACAATCGTATTCTGAAAGCGTTGGTGGGTTTTTTTCTTCTCTTTCTCTCTGCTCACACAGATGAAAAGTTAGCACACATTGGTACATCAAAGGGTTTTTCATACTCTGAGTAATAATGTGAAGGTGTTCTTTGTTTGTGCACAAACTTTTCTTTTTTCACTTTTCCCTTCATGTCTGCTGAATGAATCAAACCAGAATCCTTGTGGTGGGGGGTTTTGTACAAGTGAGGTTCCAGCGGTACAAACATCTCTGCGATGATGATGATGATGTGACCTTCAAAAGGTCACCTTGACATTCTGCCTCTGTAGTTTGAAGGGAATGTATTTGCTACAGTCACACACTCAGCCTTGAGGTTCAAGAACAACTGGTCCGTCGTTCTCACAAACTGTGTCTTTTTCTTGCTGAGAAAGTTTAGAAAATGAAGCTTTTTATATGCGATGATTGGGAATTTACTGCTTGGAATGTAAATACGTTGTACAGTGAAGAAATCAAACCGAGAGACGCAACAATGGTCTGACCAGCTAACAGAACCAAGAAGCTGTGTCCAGTCAGGTCCAGACAGGTTTTGGTCCACCTATTTTATTTGCTTTAATCTTCCAGCATGAAGATTTTTCAGATGAGCTGCAGTTTAGTTCTGCTTTCCAAAGAGGAACTGCTGATCATCCAACAGCCGTACAGACTTCCAGAGATCAACGGTGGGTGAGGTTTGGTACGCTGTTTGGTCAAACTCCACGATGCCTCATTAATCTTGGAGGGGAAATGAAATGTTACTGTAGCCCATTTCATAGAATGGTCACAGTCAGCATAACAGTGAATCTGAAGGAGCCTCTGATTGAAGAGAGCAGTGAAGAGGACACTCTGGGTCTGAGTTCTACACTACTGACCCTACTGGACTCTTTGCTGGTAAAAAAAAAAAAAATTTTGCTAAAGGGTTATGATGACTTCCTGAAGGCGGAGTTTCAGAAAGGGCAGGAGGTTTTAAAGAGACAGGCGTAATTTCAAGGGATTAAATTAGAAAGTCAAATTTCCTTTAAGACATATTTGATATATACAGCTTTTTTTTTTATAACAATTAAAGTAAACATATTTACTTGGTAATGCTATAAAATGGCTCCATGTGGCTGGAAGACATAGAACACTGTCCTGTTAGTTTTTAACACATGATCGGGTTGATTTGGATAGATACTCCATCTGGATAAAGAAAATAATTTGCTTTTTTTTATTTTATTACTGAGGTTGTCCTTATCTGCTAACATTCATTCAGTGAACTGAAGTAGTTGAGTTCTCCCAACATGTTAAGGACAGAAACAATTTTCTGTCACTGTGGCCACAAAGCCTGTGTGTAAACAGGGGAGTTTAGATCCATGCAGGTTTTTTGTGGGGACTTCCCCTCATCGCTACTGGTTCCTACAACATGCATCTAAACTGAATTGTTTCTGCAGATTAAAAGGTTATAGTTCCTGCAGCAGGAAGGAATCCTCCCACATTAAAACATACGCACACTGTGAAGACGCGCAACAGCTTACCTGAGGAAAGTAAATGTCGCAGATTTTTTTTCTTTTCTTTAAATTCTCTGCTGGAAATTATCCCTGTATACTAGATGGTGTTAATTTCTTTTTCCATTGACCAGTAACAGAAACTTGTGTGCCACAAGTGTTACGTGAACCACAGTTTGAGAGCTACAGATTTGTTACCAAGCAACCACGACATTTTGTCAGTGCATTTACAGATACTTGTCTTGTTGTGCATGTTTTCATATCTGGGTAATATTTACCACTTCCTACCACAGGCAACAAGATGGGGTGTGTGTGTGTGTGGTCTTTTTTTAGCTATAGTCAGGTCAGTGTGTTATAGTACTTTGCACTAAGTTGTTCTCAAAGTAAAAAGTAACAACTTTGATGTGCACCACCACGTTTTAGTGACAATCCTTCTGCTCCTCTGGCTCTGTTCTTGGTCTGTTTCTCTTGACCTCACTTGGTGGAATGAACAGAAAATTTCCCCCTCAGAGTTCAGAGTTGTTAAATAAAGATGGGGATTTTAACGCCTCTGATTTCCCAGGAAGTTGTGTTTTCTTTCAAACTTCAACTCTAGAAATTATTGTTTTACGTCAATAATTTCTTAATATTGATTTTTTTTTTTTTTAAAAGTACCAGTTCCACTGTCTGATTATTTCACTTATAATATGGGAAAAATATCTTGCTATAAATAAAATAATCTGCCAGTGGAACTAGTACATATTGATTTATATTACAGATCAGCTCCTATATCTTTCTCAAAAGTTACATTTCAGTTACTTTAAGTTATACTTTTAAATCATTATTTTGATATTTAAAGCAAAGACAAGTCTTATATCTTATTAGTGCAATTTCCATTTTTTTACTCTCCCAAACTTTTATCCCAAAAATCACTGTCACATATTGAAATTCAAAATTCAATGCAAATCAAGCTGGCACCATGTCATGACAGTTTGTTATGAGACAGCTAATCTGTGAAAACAATCAATCTCCTCCACCTGAACTACTATTACTGGTCAAAGTGATGCAACGTTTCAACCAAAACAACCAATCAGAACCAGGAGGAGGGTCTTAGTGCCGTCAATCAACTTCATTCACTCTGCTGAATGTGCTAATGGTGGAGAAACTACTTATTGTTATTGCTGGCTACAGCATAGCACAGAGCAAGGGGAAGAGAATGAGCAGCTACATGAGATTGTAATTGACAGCACAAAAACTCTCCTGGTTGTTTTCTATCTTAAACAACCAGAAAGAAACAACTATCTGGTTGTTTCTGGTTATCTAGAAATAACCAGATAGTCTCAGTACTATCTGGTTGTTTCTAGATAGTACTGAGAGAAGGCAGATGAAATAACTTTTTTCCCATGCTGCTCGTGAGCTGAATGCTGGAAATGTAATGATTTAGCATCAGAGGATGTGGCTTTGCGAGGTGGGGGTTTTAATGTAGGTCATAAAACCCCATCACTCTGAACAGGAACCACATCAGAAGAGCTGCAAACATTCACTGTTCATTACTTGTCTTCAGGTTAAGCTTTGAATCATTTCAAATCAACCCTGCTTGAAGCTTTAGTCAGGATTCTGAAAGAAAAGGACAAAAGTTTGTCAAGTATGACAGACACAAAAACACAATGAGGTTATTTCAGAGAAAAGAATGTCTAATCTGTTAGAAACAGTCACTTGACTTATTTCCAGACTTTTTACTGTCACATATATGCTGCACTGTGAAATACAAGAAGAAATAAATTGAATTGATTTGGGAATAAAATAAAAAGAATTATAAACGGCAATAATTTGGTTCCAAAAATGTTCACACTTTTCTGAAACAGGGTTTCATTCAGTTTCAGTATTTAGTCTCCTTGAGGTCACAAGTCATAGTGAAGATGATGAGCTGCATCACGTTCCTGATTTTTGTTACTTTGCTTCTGCTGGATCCATGCAGATTTTCTTCCTTCTAAATTGGAAATGGCAAAATACACGGAAATAAACGTCACTTATTTAACAAAAAGACAAAGGGAAACTAGATAAAAAGGTCAAAGGACATCACCTTTCACAGGTCAGGAAAAAGTTTAATTTAAAGAAGTAGCAAAGGAGAGAGAAGATGCTCAGCTATGCTAGCTTGACTTTGACAGTCTTCACATGTAGATGTGCTGTGGAATTGAGTGAGTTTCAGTTTAGCTTAAAGAAAACTGTATAACGTAACTTTCACTACATAAATAAATTTTTCATTTTTTTTTATACTCTCTTTAATACTCCCTTCTTTATTTCGGCTAAAACTGCTGAAACAAAATGAACAAAAATCTGGATTATTAGACTAGAAGGTTTTTCCATTAAGTATTCATAACACAAAAACAACACAGCTCATCAGCAGAAGGTGGATAATGCCCACAATGAAACACGGTGGTGGCAGAATAATGCTAAGAGCTTAGCTTTCTTCAGATGGAATTTAATACTTTGTCAAGTTATGAACAGGTTCAAATACAAGTCGGCTTTCGGAAGTCTAAAGATAATCACTTCATGAGAGGAAAATCAAAGTTTTGAAATGGCCTAGCCAAAGCCCAAGTCTGACAGACAATGGACAAAAGTGGTGCTCTCAGTCAGAGATTTGGAGATATTTAGATAAATATTACTAGTGGACACAGACAGAAATCTGAATGTTGAAATTGAATCAAGATGCTTCAACAAAAGCTGCCACATCTAATAACCAGGTTATTGAATCTTGTTCACTTTTGATGAAATCCCTTAACAGGTAGGTGTCGTTTGTTCAGGATTTATGACAAATTAAGGTTTGAAAAAGATTTAGTCAGTTCTCATTTTATCATCACAACATCCTGACATTTATCAGGTTTTTTTTCAGACTCAGTGACTTGTTTTTTTCCACTGGACAAAGAGGCTCAGTGGTTTCCACGGCTATGAGAGAGAGAGAGAGTGAGAGAGAACCACCAACTTTCTAAAAGGAAGTGAGTTGAATATATAAATAGTCAGAAAGAGACAGTGAGCCTGAACATCATCTGAAGGACTTAACTCTGAGGCACAATGTCAGACTTCGATTTAGCTGATGCGCTGGACTGGTGAGGAAAGAACATTTTCTACACAACTTGTCTGTAAACTGAAGGCTGTGATGTGTATTAATATGTGAAATTTAATGTGGTTGAAGATTTTATTGTTTGGTTTTTTTTTAAATGACTGCTAGATTTTTTGATTTTGCTGCAGGATATCCATTGATTAGCTTTTCCTTTAGCGTTTTTCTATTTTGATTGGTTGGTTACCAACCTGCGGTCTTAATAGTTGGGGTCCCACAAGCTGTTTACGCTGGTCGCATTGACCCCAGGTGCACTTTTACGAGGTGTTTGTGTGTGTGGGGGTGAGTGGGCGTGTGTGTGTGTGTGTTTGTAGGGGGCGTGTGTGGGGGTGTGTATGTATGTGTGTGTGTTTGTAGGGGGCGTGTGTGCGTTTGTTTCTGTGTGTGTGTGTGTGATTTTGAGAACTGGGGGTCAGACGTTACAACCTCCCACTTCACCCAAGAACAGACCGTGACATGTGAGTGTTATGCCAAGACCTCGAGTGCAGGTTACATTTTAAAGTGGCAGTTCACAGTCTTGTAGGTTTCATGATTTTCTGGAGAAAACAGAAACATTCATTTCAAACTGGAGAGTTTGTTGGTTTTGCAGTTCTCATTCTCTGAGCTGAAAGATGCAGGTAACAAGTGCAGTGAGAGTATAATCACACCTCATGTCCAGTTACCACGGTAACCATGTAGTTCATCAGATGATATGTGACATGCCGCAGTTGTTTAACCACTCTCTAAATGAGTGTACTGTGTTTAATGAGCTGTTCTAATAAAATGCCATGTTGGCTTTATTCCCTCCAGAATGTTGAAACTAAATCATTTTAAACTCCACAAGTGTTTACAGATTTCCAAACGGTTTTTTTTATTCTATCGTATTATTAAAAAACGTTTTTTCATTTACAGTTTTTGACAATATAGCAAGACAGACCTGAGGTAGAATCCTTCACTAACATTTTTTTATTTTATTTTTCCATCAGCTCACCTGACAACAGACTTCCCTCCAGTGACACAGAGGTAAGATTGATCATTCAGGATAACTATCATCCTTCCTTGCTGCACAGAGCTATATTAATGTTTTAATGTAAGATGTATCAGTTTCATTATCTGTTAAAAAAAAGCTTGAATCTAAAGGATGACTCATTCTTTAGTGAATTATCTAATCGATGATTGGAGAGGATTTGCATATTAAAAACAGCCTAAGTTACTTTCTTCATGCTAATGCTACCACTGCATGAAGCTGCTTGAAGGTTTATTGGTCTTTACTCTAACATAAATCGCACAGATCTTTAATAAATGAATAATTAATCATTTATTGTCAACATTTTACTTGCTCTATTACATACCAAAGGCATTTAGCAACATGTCAAACCGTTGCCTTTCAGGAAAGATGAAGCATTATTCAGTCAGCTGTCAAGTTTTATGAAAAACATAGAACACCCAAAACCCCCCGGCACATTCAAACTCAGTACAAACCTCAAATTGGCACCAGGTGTACTTTCTTTTCACCATGCAGTTATGAGGCTGGTGATGTGCCATACGAACACTGGATCTGTAAAATAATACCAAGAGGTGTAGCTGCCCACAGTGATGGTTGTTTTTGCTCCCTCCAGCAGGATGTGGAGGGTGAAGTGAAGCTCAGCGATGACCTGAACCTGACGGTCACCCGCAACAGGACCACCATGAAGAGAGTAGCCAACCTGGTGCTGGCCGTCAACAAGCTGAGCACATCCCTGTCTCTGTGTGGCAGAGACCTCAGCGATGTGGAGCTCTGCGGCGCCATCATGGACTGCGTGGTGGAAGGTTGGTAGTGAAATGCACCACTGAGGGAATAAAAATAAAGTTCCCGGTAATTTCGGCAAAAATTTGGCCTGTGTTTGGAAGAAAAACACTAATTCTGAGTTTGCGGGCGTCCTTTTCCTGAGATATCTAGTAAGGATGCAATGATTCACTTTTTTCACTTCCGATACCGATATCTAGGGTTTAGTATCGGACGAAGCCGATCTGACACAGAAAAAAAAATGCTGAATTGACTTAAAACGTTTTTTTTTTTTTTATGTTCATTTGTTCAGTCAGTTTTACAGTTTTATTAGGAGTAGAACAGCCGATGTAAAATAAATAATAAAAAACCTTAAATTGATCAAATCAGTAGGTTGACTATTTTGGTCAAACATAAAAAAATAAACCGTAACAAACTTTCTTTCAAATGTCTCAGAAAGTGAAATTATGAATTCTAAATATAATGTAAAATAAGTAATGCAGCAAAACATAGAATTAGACTGACTAGATCTGCCCTTGTGAATTGGACACATTGTCACAAATATTCTTTTTTTTTCAATATCTGGACTGGTTGAGATATTAATATTGGATCGGTATATCGCTAATATTTAACACTGCATTTATCTAAGATTTTATTGTCAATAGGACATTTACAGTTGTGGGAAAAAAAAATCTGATCTGTGTCAACACTTTAAAAATCTGTCCCAAAAGATTTTTTTTTTTTTTTTGAAAGACATCAAGATCTTGTCGTCTTTCTCTCCACAGAAACCATTTTCCAGGAAGAATGGAACTCCTCCTCAGGAAGAGGGAAGCCACTGTACCGGCGGTGCAGCAGCAGCGTGTGTGAGGTCACGGTGCGAGACGAGTTCCACAAAGATTTAATCTTTGTGGAAGAGATAAAGCTGCAGGCCATCACCCTGACAGCCGGAAACGAGGATCACAAAGGTAACAGAAGAATGCAGAAAGTAGCATTTTGGTTTTAACAGATTGATAAACATAGCAAAAAAAAAACTAAAAAAAAAAAAATGCGGTAAATGTGCTGCATTTACTCCTAGTACTTTAATTATTCCATATTTCCGTAAGTTGCTATTTTCCACCAAAATTCTACACCCATTGTCCCAAAAAGGCAAAGAAAACTTGTTATATTTGCTACTTTCTTCCGACATGAAAATTACAAGTTGATCCCATGTCTTTTTGATTCTATTTTTGCCAGTTATGTATGAATGTGGGATGATGCTGGAAGTTTACTGTAATATAACCTTCAGTTTGTTTTCCCACACTCAGTGAACTTTGAGATGTGCCACTACAGACCGCTCCCCAGCACAGGTTGTTTGACGGTTCTGCTGTCCGTCTCTAAGAACCTGCACATTTCTTGCTCCATGGAAGATGGAAAAGTTTCGCTCAAATTGGAGGTAAACACAAAATCATACATTAGTCACATTTTTATCTCTGAAAGGATTTTTGGAAACTCTTACTGTACATTTATAGCTCTGATTTTGCTATATTTAAATTTGCACTTTTTAAATATGTCTTTAGAGACTGGTTCACTTTTATGAAATTACTTTTGGCAGATTTCAGCTTAAAGTAACATTTTAGGGTAAATAGAATCAACGTTCAACATGTGGACAGTGGCACTCATAAAAGGGGGATAAGGAGGGGCCATGGCTCCAGCTTAAAATATACTGACTCATAATAATATCATAGAAAGGCATATAGAGTCATCTTCTTCAAGGAAGACATAAATGTAAACCCATATAAATAAGGAAATACAAATTAAAAATAAATAAATAAAATTATATAATTTATTTTTGCTGTGGTCCCCAAACATTTTTGGCCACTCTTATAAAAATTTTCTGACATGATTAGGATTTAATTACTGTAATGCCAATATTAACTTCTTAATAAATAACAGTCATTTTATATTGATTTGTCTTTTGAGAGATTCCTATCTTGTTTTGTATCAGGAAAGGAAAGTTATTAGTTCAGTAAAAATAATTTAAAATCTAAATCAGGCAGACGTGTGAAGAATTTTGGACTTAGCTGCGCACACACTAAAGAATCAGAGCAATCCCTTTCCTCAACTTGTTCGTTGTTCTTGACCCATCAGCCTATTTACAGGAGGATATTGTTACTCCTGTAAATAATTACAGGAGTGAACAATATCAATTTATACAATTACTTTATTCCAGCGTCTCTGTCCTCTGTGTTTGTTAGCAATGCAGCCAGGAGTCTCTGAAGGAGATCAACCAGGATAACGGCTTGGACCGCTTTCTCTTCTTCAAGCACACGCCCCCTGGTGGCTACATGTTCAGCTTTGAGTCGGTGAAGTTCCGCGGCTGGTTCATCAGCACTTCCTCTGTGGACGTCGACCACTCAGTGGAGATGTGCCAGGCGGCCACTGCCTCCAGGGTCATGTGCTTTAAAGTCAAGGAGCATAGGAAGGAATAGAAATTTAAGCTGTTTGTATTTCTTTGCTTCACCACCAGATGGAGCAATAATGTACTTATTTCCTGAGGTAAAGCGCCGTTCTGAGTTTTAAGGTATAAAACGAAAATATCTTTTTTCAGGCAACAAAAAATGACTTTTATAATGTTCTCTGTTTTGCTTAGTGGGAAGTAATGTAAGAGGATATTCCTAAAAATAATTGATGTAATGCTTTTTCTTTTTAGCATTTGGTCTAACGTTATGAATGTGTTACGTTCTCTACTTATTGTATGACTATGTTTATGTACTTCATTAAATTTGTAATAATGTAAGAACATTTTCAAGTTTATTTTGGAAATGTGTGTATGTATATAACAATAATGATCTAAATACAATTCTGAATATTAATTTTATGCTATCATTTCAGATAAATTACATGGAGAAGCTTTACTGTATGTGTATATATATATATATATATATATAAAGGTGTATTTTTTATATAAAATTGCATATATATATATATATATATGCAATTTTATATAAAAAATACACCTTTTTTTCTTTTTGAATATTTGCATTTAAAACCTTTCTTCTGTCCTATTTCAAGTTTTGTTAAACTTATCTTTGTATACTCATATTCAATAAATTAGAATATGCTTTCTGACTAGGCTCGTTTGTCAAACTGAAAGTACATTCAAAAATAACTCAAGCATAATTTTTCATTAAATCGTTAAAAAAAATTTTATTGTAATATTGTATTGTTTTTTTTTTTCCTAAATAATTTTTTCGCAAAAATGACATATTCCATTTTAGGACAGTGACAATATTCATTTAAATGTCGTGTTTTTGTTTAGTTTAAGTAGAAAAACTGTCATAATAAACATAAACAAGGCCAGAAAAACAACAGTGTGTGTGTAATTGATCTATATAATGTGTTTCATGGAGCTGTAAGTGAACTTCTCAATGATATTCTAATTTATTGAGTGGGTCTGTAGTAGAGAGTACAATGGTGACCCCTGGTGGTGACACGTCATCCTAGAACTCTCCAGGTGTGATGGAGAGTTCTAGGATGATTGTGACTCTGCTGCACCAACAGTTAGATCATTAAGACTCTGGAGAACTGATCTACACAAGAAGGAGGTAATTAAGCCATTTCATTCCAGTGTTTTGTACCTGTGGCACATCTATAAACTACAGGACAGCGGCCCTGGAGGACTGGAGTTTGACCCCCCTGTCCTAGAATCAGCCAATTAACAACAGCTTTACATTTATTGAATGGTTGGATATTCAGAACAAGAAGGTGTTTTTTTTATGCCGGTGCCATGGATTCTCCACTGCAAACACAATAGAGAGCAGAGTTATGAGCAACTTTGGAAATGCCTAACTGAGCGCATCACTATCAACTTTGATATGGATTTTTATATTTCTTCAGAGAACAGTGAAGAGGCATTTCATATGTGCAGTGGTAGGTCATTTATGGAGATCTTCAACACAAATTTCATTTCAAATTTGAGCTTTAAAGGTTTATTTCATTAATACTGTGCTGAAGTAATATCAGTCAATATTCAGTCCAGTCAGTGATGGTTTGGGTGATCTTGTTACTGGTCCACACTGAATTTTGGCTTTTCATAATCTGTAAGAGACAATCATCTACCGTCTGCTAGAAGACAGATTTGTAGTGACTGACTGACTGCCGTTGAGTGACCTGGTGACCTCGCTTCAGGATTACTTTCATAAAAGTAGATAAATAATGACTGAATGATCCCTGAATTTTAGTTTTTACAAATGATTGTGGTTCCCTCCATGCACTTTATTGATTTCTTCCTCTGCCTCTTCCACAATGCGTTTAACTTAAAGCCCTCTCTCCAAAGAAAGAGCGTGCCTTCCTGTCATCCTACTCGTCTCTTCGAGTTGCAATTTTATTCTGCCGGAAAAAAAGAAAAAAAAAAACGATGTAGTGACTTTGAATCTTTTGCTGCATTCATCGTCCGTGGAAACTCGCACGACAGCCAGTAATCTCGATTTCAGCGTTCTGCAAATTAAACGTCAACCTGTCCATACGCTTTACAATGGTGGACTTAAAGAATCTCAGCCAATCAGAGGCGGCCTGGAGGACGCTCAGGGTCTCCTTATTGGTGGAGCCTCGGTGGGTCTGCGTGGGGACTTCAGGCTGCTTCTGAGAGAAACACTGCTGTTCCACATTCACATGGACGGCATGAAGCAGATTATACACAGATGTGCATTTCCTGTTAGAAATGCAAAAGAAACTCCATCAGATTGTGGAATCCCACATTTATTTATTCCTTGTACTTCAAATGAAGGTCATCTTTAATTCTGAAAGCCTCGTGTTTCACTCAGACTTTCTCAGGAAACAATCGTTAACTTTGCACCATCTCACTGAAACACACACACAGATTCTCCTTCCTAATGATTGCACCAAGGCAATTTTTTTCATTAAGCGACTGTAAAGACACAACAAGCACAAAAAAAAAAAAAAAAAAAAAAAAAATCTATTAAACCTTTGAACCAGTCGTCGATTTCAGCAAGTAAGGTTGTATGGAAGTATAAGAGGTTAGACCAATGTATAAGAGGTCAAAATCCCATCTCTGAATCTGACCACACATGTGGAGTCAGAAGAGGGAGACCAGCAGTGAACCTGCTGTCCAGGGTTACTACTCAGTGTGTGTGTGTGTGTGTGTGTGTGTGTGTGTCCCTCTGCCATGAACATTCGCAGCACATGGCAACAGGAGCTAAATATAGCCCCGGTAGCGTGGCTTCACAGCAGGATCATGCTTCCTCTGGCTAACGGAGGATCTGTCTCTGCCTCTGTCTCTCTGCTGCCTACAAACATGGTGCGCCTCCCTCTGCTCTCTCATCCACTTTACTCCATCTTTGAAGTTACTCCCATTCTGTCACCTTGGGTGTGTACGATGTGTGACCCTGTGCATCGTAGCTATAACTTAGCAATGTTTTCCTTTTTATAAAATGAGTTTTATTGATTTAAGCTAACATTAGCTTTTAAGCTAATTTGGATTTAAAACTGATTGACTTTAAGGGCCAGCATTATGTAAAATCAACTTTTTTGAGCTTTACGTGATGTTATAATGTTATTCCCTCATCGAAAACATAACTGGAGTGTTGCCATGATTCTTTCATGTGTGTGAGAAGTAATTTCTTCTCCATGGCAACCATTCAACTGGTGGTGGACCTAGCACCGCCTTTGAGACGAAGCTCCTTCTCAGAGCTGCAGTTTCCAAGCTTCCGCCTCACAGAGCAGCCCTCCAATCAGCTCCTTCAGACTAGCCAGCAGCAATTAGCAAATACCTGGTGAAGCGGTGCAGCTACTGAACTCAGTATATGAGCTACTTCTCAGTGTAACGCTGAAAAAAATGTTTATAGCTGATAGAGTTAATAGGGTTAATAGCGGTGCTGTGTTCTGATTACTTCCTGAAGGCGGAGTCTCAGAACAAGCAGGCGTTTTTAAAGAGGAAGAGACCCAATTTATAGGCATTAAATTACAAAGTCAAATTTCTGTTAAGTCATATTTGTTATATATATATATGCTGCATATATATGCAGCATTTTACTGAAAATAACATAGCTACTTGATTGTGCAATAAAATGGCACTATGTGCCTGGAAAATACCAAATACTGCCCTTTTAAAAGATTTTGCCAAACCAGCCAGGCTCTGAGTGGAAAAGTAATTGCCCTCTAAACCAAATAACTGGTTGTGTCGCCCTTAGTAACAACAACTGCCATCGATCGCTGATGATAATGTGAAATCGGCCTTTTGCAACACTGTGTAGGAATTTCGGCCCACTCTTGGAGTTAGGTCAGTTTGGATGGTTTTCAAAAGGAACCAGTTTGTTTCAGGTTAGATCACAGCATCGCAATCAGATTAGATTTTTAGTGGACTTTGTGGTAGACTAGAGATGCTGGTTTTATTTTCCAGAAGGACTCGGTACCAAATCCCAATTTTTTTGAGCCTTATAGATGATTTTTTGAAGCCGCGTTCCTCAGGACATTTCTATATTTGTCACAGCGTGTTTTAGCTGGAAATGAAAT
Organism: Brachyrhaphis roseni; assembly: GCA_903066815.1. Classification (NCBI taxonomy): domain Eukaryota; kingdom Metazoa; phylum Chordata; class Actinopteri; order Cyprinodontiformes; family Poeciliidae; genus Brachyrhaphis; species Brachyrhaphis roseni. The sequence goes on from CAEFZY010045948.1 coordinate 14,537, forward strand.
TGTGTGCATTACAAAAGGCAACACTGAAAAAAACAAAACAGGTGATCCAGCTAAAAAAAATAAGTAAAGTAATAAGATGAAGTTAATCAAAAATAAATGTTAAGTTTTTAAGTTGTTATGTTAAGCAAATGTAAATAACGTAACTTTGACTAAGTTAATTTGATTACATACAACAAGTTAAATTTTTTTTTTTTTTTTTTTTTAAGTTAGAGCTCCATTCTGCTTTCAGTGAATGCTGGTCTGTTATTTTCCTGCACAGGTTTTCTTTCTTTCTTCACCAGAGCTAACAAAACCAGCTTGTGAACTCACCAGAGCCACTGACAGCTAAATGTCAGATATTTACCACAGGAAGTGGTATTAAAAAAATTAAAAAAAAAAAAAAAAGAAGACAACTATGAGGGTGAGCACTGAATAGACTTCACCTAAGAAACTATTTACTAATCTGCTAATGCACAGCTGGGGATTAACAATATGATCTTAAAATATGATAAGTAATATATTAGTAGTGGAACTTGTGGAATGACCGAAATCATGCATGTGCACAAGCTTTAGAGACAGAGAGGGCAGCGCGTCGGAGAGGAAAGATCTGTCCTGTTCTGAACCTGTTCCTTTGGCCAGATTCCAGAAACTCAAGCTTTAAGTAAATACTTGAATGCTTCCAGCAGATTTGCAGAAACACAAAAAGAACCCAAGCGCAGAACTGTAAAATCGGAGTGTTTAAATGTGACTGACTCTTGAATGATGGCGCTGAACTGCTGGGAGCATGTGGAATAATCCTGGCTTCATTTGGCACAATGCCTGGCGAGGTATTACGTTGCTCACGGCCTGCATAAGTCCCACCGTTGACGTGTGTGAGCCTGCACACACAGCACTGATGGGGCTGCGGGGGAGATGAACGAGGCAACAGGAGGTCCAGAACTCCCGGTTTGGAAATTAAACGAGCTGGAGAAAGAACGGAGCAAAAATAAAAACGGCATCCGCTGAGATGCTGTAGTGACTTCAGGAGAAAATAGTGACTTCTACTGTTACACCAGTGGCATCTCTGGATACTGGATGAATGTTTTCAAAGGTGTTATAAGTAGAAGCTGAAATGCCCTTGAATACATGGAAAAATATCTTTCATTTTTATTTTGTACAATAGAAATTCACCAGCATCAGAAACATCTTGCAAGAACAGAGATGGAAGTGAACATTTATTACTAGGGATGCACGATATTATCGGCACAGTATTGTTATCGGCCTGTAAAATTTAACATCAGACATTGGTTAGTCCGTCAAAATAACTCAGCAATGCAAAAGGTGTTGTTTTTATATGACAAACCAGTGACAACGATGCCTGCAGCACAACACAACATCATAACGTCACCAAGCAGGACCAAGTGAAAATACCAGCAGTGTGGAGGTTTTGTTAAAGTGTCGGAAACGGATAGCAGAACTGATATTTGCGATGACTGCTCAGCATCAGTAATGCGAGGAGGAGCGTCAACGAAGTCCATCAACACTTCGAAACTAATTAACCATCTCAAGAACCACCATTACAATAAATTCATGGCGGCCAAAAGGGAAAGTGAGAGAGTGGTTAACCATGGAGGAAACAAAAAATCATCCTTCTACAGGCTTTAGATGAATATCAGTATATTTTTATCAGTTATCGGCCAAATGAGTTTTAGCATATCGACATATCAGATATCGAACAAAAAGCCAATATTGTGCATCTCTATTTATTACCAACGTTGCCACTATCATCCCAAGCTTAATTTACAATGTTTAAAGTTGTCTTGTGTGAAAAGTCAAAACTCCCAATTACAAGTCAAGTACAATTAAATACAACTGTATATTACAAACAGTGTCAATTATACAGCAGTTAGACATAACTAAATATCAGTTAGTTTGAATTCTACCAAATACAGTAAAACTAGACTTAACAGCAGCTTCATTTCATTCAGACTCTGATTCCAGTGAATGTGTTTGATAACGAGGTCTCAGAAAACGATCCTACATCTGGCAAATGCTTTAGCCGTGAAATCATCTGGGACTGTGTCTGTTTTCATTTTAGAGGAATTACCTAAGACCAAGAGTAAAAATACGGCTGTTGTACAATTTTCTCTGGAAATATCTGAGAGCCCAAGAGGTCATAAAAATAAAACATTCAGCATGGCTGTGCAAGTCAGAGTGATTCACTGTACGGCTATGTAATTCACCTTAAACTCAAACAGATCGATTCCGTCAATACAGTGCTGCGAAGGCCGGAGTATTTTTAAATCCTGTGGATATGTAATCTTAGTCACAGCAGCAAACAGAGCTGCCTCCACATTGCCTCATTGTGGACCACAAGTTGTATTTCTGCTATATTTTTATATTTATTGATACAGCTCTGGAAAAAATGAAGAGAACTTGATTGTAAACCTCCTGGTCATTCCACCAAATGTTGATTTCTGAACTCTTCCTGAGTTAAAACATAAGTATTGTTCTTTCTGAATGTTACTGGGCAACCTGACATTTTAAAGATTGGCAATAGATGATCGGCCAGAAAACTGCAATTGGTGCTCTCCTACTTATAGGCAAACTAATTAAAGTTCATATTGAAATTCTATAAGGAAGCCAGATGTGTATTATTACACAACCCAAGGCTTTGAGAAGTTTAACTGAGCTTTTTTAGGCACCATCCAAATGTTTTTTCTGCAACAGGAAAGTTTTAAACCATTTGTACTTCGCTACCCCCCCACAAGCTGAACCTCTATAGTTTTGAAACAGGTTGCAGACTGGAGAGTTTGCCCGTTTCTGTTCATGTGGACAGCAAAAATGACCTTTATAACCCTGAACCCATCTTACACGTCATACTAAACAACAATGGACAATTCCATTCAAATTCAATAATATATTGAGCCCAAAGGTAAATTAAATGTTGCTGTAAATTGCTTAATGAGTTATTTTAGAGGTTAATGGCTGTAATATGTTTGTCTTGTCGTTATTAATTAATCCAGCCTGATAGAGAGAAAAGGCTCCACTTCATCGTTGCTCCACATAGAAGACTCTACTTCCGCTTTGTTGTTCGCCATTCTTGTCTTCTCTTGTGAACCGCTCACCTCGTGTGGAGGATTTATGTCCTCTAATCCATGTTTAGCGCCACTTACAGGTCTCAACTCTTGAGACTTTTAGTCTCAACTTGAAGACTAAAAGTAGTCTTCAAGTTGAGGTCGTGTGGGTGAAAACATTTCTGGAAACGGTCCCATGTGGATGCGGGTGGTCTGTGTTTTTGAAACTGACATCCCGTTAAATAAATAAATGAATGAATGAATGAATGAATGAATGAATGAATGAATGAATGAATGAATGAATGGAGGGAGGGAGGGAGGGAGGGAGGGAAGGAAGGAAGGAAGGAAGGAAGGACGGAAGGACGAAAGAAAGATTTTTTTTTTGATTTTTAACACCACATTTATTTTTCAATAATAATGCATTTTCACATAATATACTTCAACATTCACGCAAACAAAGAATT